>JABMCL010000438.1:2015000-2020000 GCA_018857735.1 Alviniconcha marisindica | reverse complement strand
TTTTTCCGGCGGTATCCGCGGTCGAGCCTTCACTCTCTCGCCCACTTCCCCCCCTGTCCCCGTCCCTAATAATTAACCTCGCTTCTGTGGACGTAAAGCAACATGGTCACAGTCAACAGACAAGTCAGATTATACCAGGTGTTAGTTCTATAACTACCCACACTGCTTACGCCAGCGGATATAAAACCAAACGCCTTCGAATCGTGATAGAAATAATTTATTACCCGGGGCGGACGCGCGTGATGTTTAAACGCGCACTTCGACGCTATGTTGCTTCCGTGGTACCCAAACCTTTCCGGGAGGGCGCTGACAGCGCCACTGTACAGATACGCGCAGAGTTATGGAGTGCCCCTGCAATGGAGTAACCAACTATGGCAGAGTTTGGAAGAGGAGTGCCGGAAATCGAGGCTTGGAGTGTATGCCGGACACAGACATTTGGGCCATGGACCTATATCTACGTCCATGGTTTGGGCCACACAGTTCATCATTACTAACGCTATCAAGGTCCAGGCGAGATCAAGAGGAGGGAGGTGGAGATGGACACTCAATAAAGCCCAGGAGAGATCAAGAGGAGGGAGGTGAGCTGGACGCTCATGGGAGTTGGACAGTTCTTTGCTTCAGTAGTTCCTCAACAGTTGCTTTTTGGACGTTGTCTTCGTGATTTTGCACCGCACAGCTGTTGACACAGCAATTAGCACAGTACACGAGTTGCTGCTCACTGGCGAGGTCCCCGCCTCTTTAACACTGTTGTTCTGGTGGTGGCTGACGATCTCTTCGGTCTTTGCGGGTTGGCGCGCGCGGACGAGCTATTCACGTCTCCCCGTCTCCCCCCCCCCCCACCAACCTCCCCTTATCCACGTCACTAACAAGCCTTGTGGTTTCTGTGGACGTTAAGCACCATGATTACTTACTTTACTAACGCTTTTTCTGTACCACAGGATCTCAGTGTCTTCCGCAGTCATAGCCGGATCAAAACACACAAAAGTTTAAAACGAAACTATACTTAATTTTTCAATTAGACAGTACACACATATTAAAGGAAACTTTTTTTTTAAACGCTTTAAACCTGTTAACTTTTGTTAAATTGTGGATAATATTTTCCATCTGGATGTAAAGGAAGCGTCATTTTTAAACTTGTTAAACCTGTAAGCTTTTGTTACATTGCGGATAACATTTTCCATCTCGATGTACATATATGTGTGTTACATTATATTTGGTCAACGCTTTGAGCCACGGGGTAGGCGCTTTAAAAATGTCCATTATTATTAATATTGTTATTTTTTCCAGGCTGAGCGTTGCCCTAATTGTCAATTCCCACTTTCATGACATGAAATAACTCCAGCACAAATTTTGCCGCTGGAGGCAACCAGTTGTGATATTTGTTTATTATGAATTCAGCACACTAAGCTGTACAACCAAATTAGATTAAGTACGACACTTTTGTACCAATTACTTCTGAGACTGAAAATGTTCACCAAACCCCTGATGACATAATTATGAGCTCTAATCAGTTGGCACGTTTCGTTTTGGGGCTGTAAACGCCATCAGCCAGAGAATATGGTCTTACTGTGCATCTCCACTTTTGTGCCAATTATTCCAGAGATTGAAAATGTTCACCAGTGATCTCCCCTGATGACATGATTAGATCTTTAATCAATATGCACCTTTCGTTTTGGGGCTTTATAAACGTCCATGTTTTCTCTTGTGTGCTTTGATCTTAGTTTCAGTACACTGGCAATCCACTTTGTTTCGGCTTTTTTCTTCTTTTTCTTCTTTACTTCTTTTCTTTTTTTGGGAGGGGGGGGGGGGGGGGGGGGGTGGGGGGGGGGGAGAGAGGGCGGGGGGGGAGGGGAGGGGATGGAAGGGTAGTCCTTAGTCACAGCTTTCCCGACCCATGACCGTGAATCGAAAATTGCCATGTATGGGCTTCTTCCGGTTTGACGGGTGACGCTTCCGTGAACACAGTCGAGCGAGAAAGCGTGAGGCTTTAACTCGGCGCAACACCACTAAAACTCAGTCAACCATGACCAAACTTGGCAGATTCCATGCACCGGCATGTCCCACTACGTGAACAAGTTGTGAATAGTCGCGATTGATTGATTGATTGATTGACTGATCCTAGACAAGCAACGCCAAGTTGAACGCAAATTGACATATCGGTGCGAGACACGGGAGTCACCAAATCACAAGTAAAAATCTGGCTCATAGCTTGGGACAGAATACTATTCAGCGGCAAACACGACCAACCCAAAATTATAGTCACTAACAGATTATCCATATAATTATCCGTATGTCACTTGTAATAGATTTAAAAAAAAGAAAAAGTAATCATCACTGTATTTTAAGATATTAATTTTATGTGATGCACGTATGCCTATGCAGAGGCCGGTTCTAAATGTGTAAATGTAATTTTGCCAACAACAACAACAACAACAAAAGAACAAAAATCTAAACAAAACAAAAAATAGAAGAAGAAGAAGAAGAAGAAGAGTGGCATTTATGTATGAACAGGTTTTAGTGCTAAACAGCGTCATTTGGCACCATGAGTCGTTTTGGGTAATACATTGTATTGTTGTTGCATGGGTGTGATAGTTACGACTCGACGAATGAATGAACCAACACCAAGCTACATTCTTTGTGCTTTTACATTGCGAGAATAAATAGTCTGATGTCTTATATTGTCTTACTTCGGACGCAAAAAATAAATTAATGTATTCTCTGTTGAGAACCAAGAGCTGTCAAAGATTCACATTTTCAAGCCTGGAGGAGGTCAAAATAATTATAGCCATGCATGCTTCACCTACTGCCACATGTTTTGCCTTTCTATTTCTGCGAAAGCCTTTGCTTATACACAGTTCATTCAACTCCATTTTTCCCAACTCTCTTCGAATTTGATGTGACATGTGACACAATAGTGAATCAGGCTTTTATTCGTGATTTTAATGAGTTGAGCCTAGCCCTGATATGACTTCATTTCGTAGTCGATTGGGACTGAAAATAAAATAAAACTCAATTGAGCCTCGCCCTTCATTTCGCAGTCGATTGGAACTGAAAATAAAATAAAACTCAATCAATCAAGGTGGTGCAACTGTGCAAACAAGGGCGGCTTGTTTACGAAGCGAGGGCGTGCCGTTTCTGTTTCCGGAAAACACTTGCAGTCACTTTTGACCCGGAACTAAGTTATTTCACTGCCGCTTTTCGTTAATCTACATCATCTTTGGCAGTGCCGCAGCAGCCTTCGTGGCCGGAAGTAAATCAAAAACCAGCATTCGTTATCTTTCGGATGCCGCCCTCCAGGACTGCTGCACACACCTAGCTCCCCAGCTACCTTGCACGTACAACCCGCTCCTCATAACCTTGTGTCTTAACACGCAATTTCAGTTAGCTAGTTAGTGCTTTGAGCCCAGTCAACCACACAGAGTCGGTACTCTAGGCTACCACACAGAGCCCAGGAGCTGTGTGAAAGTCGAGGTGGCCGTCCTGGGCTGTCCGTCCTAACGAGCCTTAAGGTTTCCGTGGATGTAAAGCAATATTAAACCATGCTCACGCATTGGTCTCAGCTTGTCCCTAATATTTCAGCCGACATCCCAGGACATTAAGCAACACAACAGCGGCAGCTGTAGGCTAACAAGCAGCATAAGCAGCGGTTAGTTAGTTGGTGCTTTGAGCCCAGACAGCCGCATAGGGTTATATCAGGGCTAATCTTAATACGCAGACGTCGGCACACCACAGTATAGAATATTATGTGAGGTAAGGTGACCGTGGCCCGTGTGCTGGTTCGGCCTAGCGGTAAGGCGTTAGGCTGGTAAGCAGAGGGGCCTCGGCTCGATTCCCCTTCGGCTCTCCTTTCTCTTCAACAAGGTTGTGGTTCGTGGACACTGTCTTGAGACTTTGTCGCTTACAGTTAATGAAACATTAAAATGGCTCTCATCGCTGCCCATCTTAATGCAGGAGTCATTCTGGCGGTGACATTGTAGCGACATGTATATAATCTACCTCTCCCCCCACCTCCGTACCCCCTTCCTCCCTTCTCCCCGTCCCTAATAAGCCTTATGGTTTCTGTGGACGTTAAGCATCATGTTTACTTACTTACCAAGGCCTGCACTCGTACACCCAGACCGTGTCAGCAAAATCAAATATGTAAGGCTTTATCCTATCTTGTCCCTAATACGTCATATAATATCTGAGGGACATTAAGCCCCACAAAACAAACAAACGTGGCCTCAAACAGAGCTCAGGAGCTGTGTGAAAGTCGAGGTGGCCCTCCTGGGCTCCCCGTCCCCAACGGTCCTGTACGGTCTCTGTAGGGGTAAAGCAACACCTACTGTTAGAATACAGTGTCGCGTGCTTCGCTTGCTGTCGGGAGCTGACGTTCAAGTAAACGTCTGCCTTCCTTGTTTGTTCAACGTTCATTTCCCCAAGCTCTCTTAAAAACATACAGCCTGAAAGGGGAGGGGAAGTGTGTGAGGAACAGTGAACGAGACTTTTTGAATTTTTTATTTGTGTTCTGATGAATTTTGATTTGCCCTGAGGTAAGCACTGCGGTTGATGGGCGTTTAAATGACAGCTCTCAACTCTCTGTCTCTCTTCTCCCTCCATGTCTGTCTGTGTGTCTGTCTGTTTGGCTGTCTGTCTGTCTCTCCCTCCATGTCTCTCTCTGTTAGTCTGTCGGTTTGGCTGTCTGTCTGTCTCTCGCTTCATGACTGTCTGTGTGTCTGTGTATGTGTCTGTCTGTCTTTCTGTCTCTCTGCCGATCTGTCTCTCCCTCCATGTGTCTCTGCCTGTCTCTCTCTCTATCTCCATGTCTGTCGGTTTGTCTGTCTGTCTCGGCTTGGTATGACCTACGCGGTTGACTGGGCGTTAAAAAATAGTTACCCCCTCCCTCTCCCCCCCCCCCCCCCCCCCCCCCCCCCCCCCCCCGCCCATTTCTGGCGGACTTCAGCGGACCTCTTTTGCTGAATACCCCCTTCTTTTTCTTTACCAGCTCTTGGTGACGGTGA
>JABMCL010000438.1:2007500-2010000 GCA_018857735.1 Alviniconcha marisindica | reverse complement strand
TCACAAATCTGACTCTGATAACAAACACAGCAACACTCAGAGAGAGAGAGAGAGAGAGAGAGAGAGAGAGAGAGAGAGAGAGAGAGAGAGAGAGAGAGAGAGAGAGAGAGAGATCAGGGCGAAAAAGAACGAAAACAAAAACCCTTCGCTACGGCGAGTCAGAGAGAGACAGCGATCAAACACGACACGCTTGTCTTCCTACGGGGGACAGCTGGTCTCTGCCAGCCCGCTGAAATATGTATTCCTTGCCCCCTTCACATGGCACTCAGACGGTGTTCTGCTTGAAAGCTACTCACGCGAGGAATAGACCTGGGAGATCTACACTCAAGGGGGAGAACCACAACAACAGTACTGCTCCCTCCATACTTTATTTTTTATACTTGACTCTCTCGACTGATGTGCCTTGCAGCAAAGGAAGAGAGAGAGAGAGAGAGAGAGAGAGAGAGAGAGAGAGAGAGAGAGAGAGAGAGAGAGAAGAGAGAGAACTAGAACTCGAAGAATTTTTATTTAGAAGGCCATTGACCCATTACAAATGGTATGATTATAAACATGCACATACCACCTATACAAAACAGTTGACAAACAACACTAAACAAATAGACAAGACAAAAAGAAACAGAAAAAAGAAACAAACACGAACAAAAAAGGAGAGAGAGAGAGAGAGAGAGAGAGAGAGAGAGAGAGAGAGAGAGAGAGAGAGAGAGAGAGAGAGAGAGAGACTTTATCAGAAGTATTATAATTGGCTTCGTTACTTTTTCTTAACAATTGTTGCTCTGGGACTGCAAACTGACAGTATACTTTCTTACGTCAGCCATTTCTACACGGTCCACTTTCAAATCTTTCACCACTCACAAATCGCGGCGAAACATTGTGTGAGGGTTCATCAGTCACTTGATATTTAACACCCATTCAACCACGAAAGTGACATTAATGGAGAAAAACAAGTCATCATACCACAAGCAAGCGTCTACTGGACTGTTATGACACACGTCAACACGTCACTTACGTTCGGGGAAAAGTTAATTAGCTTTTGGTGCTTTGAGCCCAGTCAACCATAGGGTTATCAGGGCTACATTCTGGGTGGGGGGGGGGGGGGGGGGGGGAATAGGGGAGGCGGAGCAAGAAGACGAAGTTGAATGAACGTGGAAGGCAGAGATGAGAATGGCAGAAGTCCTGGCAGCAGACAAAGCATGAAAACAGGCTTATGTATGTATACAATTATCTGTGTCAGGGTACAAACCGAAATCCGTTAAGATTTCAAACTCTACCGGTAGAAATTAATGTTGGGATTTATCTCGGGAGAAATCAGAACTGCGATCACTGCCGGTGGGATTTTCAATCATGCCAGTATAGATCGCAATTATGGCAATGCTCGCATCTATCTATCTATCTATATACTCTAGGTGCTCAACCAATAAGTATTCACACACAGCGTATCTGCCGCAGCCTCACTTGGCATTCCCTCCCCCCACCCCACCATCTACCCCCCCTCCTGCACCGTTCCGTTCCCCCCCCCCCCTCCAAGGCCCCCTTTCCCCTTCCCCCAACACTTTGCCTTTTTGTTGTCTTTCTTATGGCCCACCACGCTTCGATCAGGGTCCGCGGGGAGCTCGCCAGTCGCTACCTATCGGAAGACTGTTGCTAACAATTAGCGCCACCTGCCGACACCAGCCCCGACACGTTCGCCTCACAACACCCAGCCAGCCACCGCGCAGCGCCTAGCCTGCCTTACGGCGACCCCCCCCCCCTCAGCCCTCCTTCCTCCCCTTTCCCCCCTCTCCCCTCCTACATGTTCTCTCCTCGCCCCCCCCCCCCACCCCCCACACACACCTCACCATCACTTCCACTGAGGAGGGAACGGTACTCCGCGTTTCCGAAAAAATGCTGTCTGCAAATGCTACTTGCTAACAGTCCTGCTCGAGGTAGCGCAACAGCGTCAAGACTTTAAGGTGGTACTGAACGAGGGAGTTTCGAGTTGGGGGGAGTTGAGAGGAGTTGGGGGTTGGGGTCAGGGCGGGAGGGGGTTATAGTGGGGGGGGTTGTTGTTTGGTCGGTGTGGTTAATTTGGGCTTTCAGCCAATACGGTCTGGGACTCGACCCCTTAGGTTTTGGTGTTGTTGCTGTTGTTGTGTCTTTGGGAGTCTGGAAGGGTGTGGGGAGGAGGGGTGGGGCGGCAGGGGGTAGGGTGGGGTGTGGGGGTGAGGGGGAGTTTAAAAGCCGCATGCACGTGGTTGTTTGGAGGGTGTGTGTGTGTGTGTGTGTGTGTGTGGGGTGTATGTGTGTGTGTGTGTGTGTGGTGTGTGTAGTGTGTGTGTGTGTGTGTGTGTGTGTGTGTAGTGTGTGTAGTGTGAGGAGAGAGAGAGAGAGAGAGAGAGAGAGAGAGAGAGAGAGAGAGAGAGAGAGAGAGAGAAGAGAAAAAAAAGAAGAAGAAAGACTGCTCACTGTGGTAGTGTTTGCATACTGCAACTAAAGCGACGTGCGTGGGATCCTGACGGGGGCC
>JABMCL010000438.1:1992500-1995000 GCA_018857735.1 Alviniconcha marisindica | reverse complement strand
ATCGCCCTTCGCTCTCGGCCCCCGGGGGGTGGGGGGCAGAAGAGACGGAGGGCCAGGATTCCTCCGGTTTATCTGCTGGGAGCACAATCGGCCTTTCGATCGCTGAAAGATCTCGCCTTTCCGTCTTTAAGATAGTTCCCATGGCTTTCGGATTCACTCGAGGGAGAGTATTTTGCTTTCTTTTTATTCCCCTTTTTTTTCTTTTTCTTCTCTCCTGTGAGAAGACAATACAGATCTCCGGTGAGCTTCGAAAGAGGACAGAAGAAGAAGAGTGTTCAATTTACTCGACATGTTGTTTGTTCCCGTATTGGGGCAGGCCGTCAGGTTCGGTTGCTGCTGTCGACACGTCGTTGTTGGGATTGATTGGTTCCTGTTACTTACCTCGCGCCACTATGGCAAAACGCAAGTCATGAAATCACAAGTGAATATGATTATGTTGAAAGTAATTCCTCCACTAATATTTGTCACCAACTGAGCTTTATTGCTCTACAAACTTATCATTGCATCGGATATCAGATTCAGAGGTAAGAGATGTTATATTTTGAAGATTGTTTTTATATAACGCCCACTGGAGTCAACCAGTACGGAGTCAACCATCAGGGCGATGGATTTTTCAGAGTTGAAAAACAGACGGCGGGAAAAAAAATCCCAACAAAATACAAACAAACAAACAAAAACAGCAAAAACAACAACAACACACACACACACACACACACACACACACACACACACACACACACACACACACACACACACACACGCAAACAAACAAACAAAAACAACAGAAACAACAAAATACACACACACACACACACACGCACGCACGCACGCACGCACGCACGCACGCACGCACGCACGCACGCACGCACGCACGCACGCACGCACGACACACACACACACACACACACACACACACAAAACAAACAAACACAAAACAACAGAAAAGGTTTTTCACTCTCAAATGATGAGCTACTGGTTATGGGTATGCACCAGTTTGCTCGGGAATCGACAGTCGGTCTATAGACAATGACATGCAAACCCCTGTGGGTTTATTTTTCCTCGGTGCTCCCCCCTGCAGGTAGTCTGTGCTTCTGGCCCTACGGCCCTGCTCTGCTATCATTAATTTGTATTTCATGCTAAGGACAGTTGGAACCTTAAGCGCTGCCTGATTACGGATTTGTACCTGGCAATTAATTGTGACGCAGACATAAAACTCGAATGGAACTCAGCACACAAGAATACGGGAGAGTAAGCGCACTGCTTTACCTATTATTTAGTGTCTGACAATTGATTGTGACGTGGACATCAAACTCGAACTCAGTACATACAACAACAACAACAACAGTAACAACAACAAAGGGATAGCAAGGTTGCCGCTATGGCGAACGTTTGTAAACAAAAAAAGTGTCCCTTGAATTTATGTCTTTGTTTGTATAGATTCACTAGAAATGGTGCACATTGATGCTTCTTTGTTCTCGCTTTGTGATTCATTTATTTCGGGCGTGGAGGGTTTAGGGAAGGCTGGGGAGTGATTTGTGTGTGTGTGTGTGTGTGTGTGTGTGTGTGTGTGTGTGTGGAGGGGGGGTGTGTGTGGTGGGGAGGGGAGGTGTGTCAGGAATGGGGGTGGAGGGGGGGGGGGGGTAGGGGGAAACAGGGGGCACCGGACGAGGCTTCAGCCCGTATTTGGACTGATCGAACGTGTAACTGTAATTAAGCATACGGCTTTTTTCTCCCTAGCCCTGCAGTATTTATAACCTCCCAACCCCTTCCCCTAACACCCACCACCACCCCCGGCTCCCATTATTACGTCGATCCCCACTTCAGATCTCTCTCGCTGGCTGTTTTACCTCCCTTTTACCTGTAGGGGCTAAAACCATCATTAAGGACGTGGCGTCTCTAATGAACATCAAGAGGTTGGGTGGGACTCTCACCAGCGGATGGCTGGCTGGAGCTGGATCAGACGCATGCTGCCAGATGGCAATTAGTATCAAAGCGACAAAGGCTTGTATGTGTAGGTCCATGGAAAGCGACAAAGGCTTGTATGTGTAGGTCCATGCAAAGCGACAAAGGACGTGTGTGTGTAGGTCCATCATGTGCAAAGCGACAAAGGCTTGTGTACACGTGTAGGTCCATGTAAAGCGACAAGGGCTTGTATGTGTAGGTCCATGCAAAGCGACAAAGGCTTGTGTGTGTAGGTCCACGCAAAGCGACAAAGGCTTGTATGTGTAGGTCCATGCAAAGCGACAAAGGCGTGTATGTGTAGGTCCATGGAAAGCGACAAAGGCTTGTGTGTGTAGATCCATGCAAAGCGACAAGGACTTGTGTGTTAGGTAGTGATATAGTTTCTAGACAGTGGGTTAATGTGAGGCAGACAGTGGGTTGATGTGAGGCAGACAGTAGGTTAATGTGAGGCAGACAGTAGGTTAATGTGAGGCAGACAGTAGGTTAATGTGAGGCAGACAGTAGGTTAATGTGAGGCAGACAGTGGGAAGGTTAATGT
>JABMCL010000438.1:1980000-1982500 GCA_018857735.1 Alviniconcha marisindica | reverse complement strand
AGTGTTTGGCTACCGCGATGGCCACTAACATGCCTGTCACGTGATTGCCTGTGACTTCTCAAATACACCAGCGTGTAACCTCGGAACCCTCTATACGTTCGTACTGTGTAACTGCATATCCATACTGGTGGGATTGATCAAAGTGTGGTTGCATACACTGAAAGCAGAGTTCTTTGCACTGGAGCCGGCTCAGCCGCTACAGTGACGGTGTCGTTGGTTAACAGGTGTGTTTTTTCTACTCCATCATTGCCACGATCTCCTTCTGCCACGAGAGAGAGAGAGAGAGAGAGAGAGAGAGAGAGAGAGAGAGAGAGAGAGAGAGAGAAGAAGAGAGAGAGAGAGAGAGAGAGATAGATGGCAGAGACCTGTATGCCAGAGAGAGAGAGAGAGAGAGAGAGAGAGAGAGAGAGAGAAGAGAGAGAGAGAGAGGTACTACACTGACATACACTCTTCCACGAACAATACCCTTGCTATTTTACAGTTACGTTATGGAAGTTTCAGCGGCATTTCGCTCTTTTCTCTCTCTCTCCTTTTTTTTGCAGTACCTCCATATACTAATAGGCCCAATAATTACGCGATTCACACATTTAGCTGTGTTGTAAACTCCTTAGGCAGTCCACCCACAATAATTCTAGTAAGTGCGGAAGAAGAAGAAGAAGCAGAAGACGCCGGAGCACATTGTCTGTACATGCACTGAAGCCAGTGACGCTTATCTGGTGTGTAGCAACCCAGAAATAGTCAGCAACCCGATCCGCTGAGCTGTGCCAACAAAGCGCATCTTGTTTTTACATCGGAACACACCGTCCAAATGCCGGCCTAGATCTGACGTCTGACGCAGAAATACATTACAACCCCTCCCCCCCCCCTCCCCCTTCAAGCCCCTCCCTCCGCCTCCCCGTCCCCGCACCCCCTGTTCTCTTTTCCAACTTCGAGTAGAGTAGAGGTGGTTGCTATCTTGTCATCTGTGTATTTGTTTGCTGCTCAGTGGTACTCTGCTTCGTTGGTTGGTTGGTTGGCTCACTGGCTTGGCTGGTTTGTATTGTGGTTGTCGTTCGTTCGTGTGTTATTATTCGCCTTCTTTGTTGCTTTTAGCGTTGTTTTAACCTATACTACCGCAACATCAAGGCCCGTTCTCATTCAACTGCAGGAATTTGAGGCATACCTAAGAGATGACAAATCGAATACACGAACGAATAAATAAATACCACACCGCTCTTATCAAAAAAAAGAAAGAAAACAGAAAAAAGTTTTTTAACGAAGACAAACGTAAAACCGTCATAGGCATGAATTTTCAGCCTGTTCTGAAAATCAGTCGTTATTAAGCCCACTTCCACCTAGCCTAGTAATCTTATGACCTAATTCTTCCAGACACTCCAGGCATACAACAAACCGCAACCACAATCGGATGAGTATTTTTTAAACTTTTTTGTTTATCACCGTTTAACTGCTGTTTTGTGGCTTTGAAAAAGGGGCTTAATTTACCCCGAAAAATCGCACCTGTTTTGCACTGTCCTATTAAATTAGCGTTCGTTTTAACGGTTTGCGTGTTTGGTGGATCTTGTGACCTCGGTTGAAGTGGCATCACCATCAACGTCGTAATCATCTTTCGGCCCAATCGTCATCAGTCGGCGAGTGCTTTCCTTTCGTCATCGCCCATTAAGATCGTTAACACCAGAGCCACGAACATCTTTTCAAGCTTGGAACATAGTACTGTGTATATAAATATATATATATATATATAGATAGTGTGGCCGAATCAAAGTCCTCGCTATGTACGAGTCAACATTGACTGACGTATTCTTATCGTCCTTATACGTCATTGTTGTCGTCTTCAGCACATGATCAGACTCGGCTCATCACGAGTCCTTTGCATCGTCATTCCTTTCATAGACTGAAGATCGATCGTGGTATCATAAAAGCGTAACAAATGGGGACTGAGCCACTTACGACATCTGAGGACATCCAGCCCTAGAAGAAGATGATAAGTAAGTAACTTGGTGTTTTACGCCCAGTTAACCATTACGTTTATATCAGGGCGACCTAGAAGAAGAAGAAGAGGAAGAAGAAGAAGAAGAAGAAGAAGAAGAAGAAGAAGACTGAGGACTGAGCCACTTACGACATCTGAGGACATGAACCACTTTAAAATGAAGGCACGTGAGGACTGAGCCACACCGGACTAACTGCAAGACCTGGATCTCGGTCATTTACTTGCGATAGCGACACTGTTATACTGTATGCGTTTACGTGTTTACCCCCCCCCCCCACCCCCCCCCCCCCCCCCACACACACACACCACCTCTCACCCCTACGTCTCTCCCTTACACACGCGCACGCACGCAAACACATACACACTGCAACGCACGCACACACACACTTACACGAACACACGCGCTCGCGCTCACACGCACACTCCTACTCCGACCCCCCACCCCACCCAACACTCTCTCTCTCCCATCTGTACAACTGAAGATGACTCCCCTACAGTATCATTCCTTCGCTA
>JABMCL010000438.1:1972500-1975000 GCA_018857735.1 Alviniconcha marisindica | reverse complement strand
CATTTACATTGTGGGCGCCCTTCGAACGCCATGAGAGTGAACAGTACCGCAGGGAATACGCGAAGAAGCGTATACATCTAGTATCCCAGCAATTTACGTTTTGGGTGCCCTTCGAACGTCATGAGAGTGAAGTCAGTGAACAGAACGGCAGGGAAGACGTGAGGAGTCGTATCTATAGTTTCCCAGCAGCACAATCGAGCGCTCATTGTTTTTTTTGTTTTTTTTTTTTTTTCAGGCATAAAATAAATGCATGTGAAAAAAGAGAGGTACAACAGCTTGCAACGAAAGTGGTCCATTCTGCTGAGGACCCAGAGCTATCATATAACGTTGAAGACTGTCTTGAAGACCAGACGGCCAAACATAATTATACTGCAGCGATGCCCACTTCGGCAGACAGCAAGAACAAACGTGTGGCCAACGGCAGTCCAGCTACACACCAAACTCGCTACGGCAGCAAGGAGGAACTAGCAATCGAGAAGAAGAAGAGGAAGAAGAAGAAGAAGAAGAAAAGGAGGAGGAGAAGGAGGAAGAGGGATAAGATAGCTTTGCATGTCTCTCCTACTGCCATGATTTGTGCCCTTCGAATTTCTGCCTTCCCAGTTCATTTAACTTCACCCCCCCCCCCCCCCCCCCCCCCCGTCTTCCCCCGGCATAACCAGCAATCATACATTTTACAGTGATTTCGTCATTTTTGTTTCGATCTGGTATAACCATCGCGATTGCCTAGGCAATAAAGATCAAGGCTCCTTACTCAACCAGTCGGACCAATCAGAGTCAGCAAACCCATCAATTAATCGCGGTCGTTGACACTTTCACCGGCAAATCTGTTTATGACTGAAATCCGCATGCCAATATTTAGCAATACTTCTGTCCAGTATATTTGCACTAACTCTCTTCTTCTTCTTCTTTGTCTGTCTGTTTGTTTGTGTGCCTGTGCGCGTGTGTTTGTTGTTGTTGTTTTTGTTGTCGTTGTGTGTGTTGTTGCTGTTTTTGTGTTGTTGTTGTTGTTGTGTGTGTTGTTGTTGTTTTGTTGTTGTTGTTGTTGATGTTGTTGTTGTTGTTGTATGTTTTGTTTTTTTGTTGTTGTGTGTGTGTGTTGTTGTTGTTTTTGTTTTTGTTTTTGGGGGGCTGTTTTTGTGGGGTTTATGTTTTGTTTTTGTTTTTTGGGTTTTGTGTGTGTGTGTGTGTGTTGGTGTGTGTGTGGTGTGTTGTTGTGTGTTGTTTTTGGGGTTGTTGTGTTTTTGTTGTTGTTATTGTGTGTGTTGTTGCTGTTGTGTTTGTGTGTTGTTTTGCGGCTGTTGGCCGCTGTCTTCGTTGCTGCTGCTTTCTCCCTAGGAACCGTTACTTATGTCATAAGTATTCCACTTGTCAGTTCCTGCAACGCTCGCCCAAGCCTCCGCATACCCGAAAGACTGAACTGAACAGACACACGAGACACAAAGCAGTGTGGAAAGTTCCATGTATACCCACACGTTACACACACAGGTCGCCCGAGGCGAGCATCGGTGTCGACGCAAAATCCCTATCGAGCTGAAATATGCTGTGAGTCCACCGCACATAGTTTTCTGTCCGCTCCATGGTCCAAGGGTGGGCCCGAAGGGCCCGGGGCTGGTTTTGGAGGGGGAGGGATGGGCGGGTTTTTGGAGGGGGGGTAGGGGGGTAGGGGGGTGGAAGGGCGGGGGGAGGGGGAGGGAGGGGGGGGGAAGAGGGGAGGTGTGGAGGGGGGGGGGGGGGAGGGGGTGGTGGTAGAGAGGTAGCCTACATACGGAACCAACAGCGGCTGAAACGACAGGAATTTGAACCCTCAACTCTCTTCGCATGGGGTGCAAAGGGTAAGGGAGTGCACGCCGCATGCATGCCCAGCCCTTTTTCTGTTTCCCCTTCGGAAATTGCCGAGGAAAATGACGAGATAAAATAGCAGGGGTGCCTCCTTCGCTCAGCATCGCCGAGACGTACTGAGGGAGAGGCGGGGGGGGGAAAGAAAAAGGAAAAAGGGGGAGAAGAAAGGAAAGGAAAGAAGGGGAAAAAGGGGGAAAGAAAGAAAAAAAGAAGAAAGAAGAAAGAAAGAAAGAAGAAAAAAGGAAAGAAAGAAAGAAAGAAAAGAAAGAAAAAAAAGAAAAGAAAAGAAAAGAAGAAGAAGAAGAAGAAGAAGAAGAAGAAGAAGAAGAGGAGAAGAAAAAAAAGAAGGAGAAGAAAGAAAGAAAGAAAAAAAGAAGAAAGACAGAAAGAAAGAAAGAAAGAAAGAATGAAAGACAGAAAGAAAGAAAGAAAGAAAGAAAGAAAGAAGAGGTGGAAGGAAGGGCGTTGTCTTACCGTGAAAATGTTTTCAAAGAGGAAGACGGGAGGAAAATTGCAACAACAACTACGCACAGAGCATGTTAAAAAGACACACTTTAAGCTTCGCACAACCCGCCCAAGTCGCCCAACGAAAAGCAGAGCATAAATCCCTTTTTCCTGCAACGACAGAGATCTTGTGTCCTTCCTACTAAAGTCCTTCAAA
>JABMCL010000438.1:1962500-1967500 GCA_018857735.1 Alviniconcha marisindica | reverse complement strand
AGAGTGGGCGAGAGTTCATATCGCTAGGCGCTTGATTCAATATCCGTATACATGATGAGTTTTTTTTCTAGAAAGAAGTCTGAATGAGTGTGTGAACGTGTCATTGTATTGGATGCATGCTATACGAATAAACGCCCCACAACAATGTGCTTAACAAATAAAAAATAATAAAACAAAAAAGGGAAAGAAAAAAAAAGAAGAGAAAAAAAGAAGAAAAAAAGAAAGAAAGAAAGAAAGAAAGAAAGAAAGAAAGAAGAAGAAGAAGAAGAAGAAGAAGAAGAAGAAGAAGAAGAAGAAGAAAAGGCATCTACCTCGGAATCAGGAATATCACGATGACGAGCAAGCAAACAGCCGAGGCTAACGTGAATATCAACGCAGCTGACGATATTGTACAAGCACAAAAAATTACATACAAAACACACACGCAAATATACGCTACACAAGTCCCCTTTCTTCTACTTCTTCTTCTTCTTCTCTTTGTTCTTTTACTTCTTCTTCTTCTACTTCTTCCGAGGCTAGCGCTCTTGGCGTCATGGTTGACTGGGCGTAAAAAAGGTTCCACCGTTCCCGATGTATTATAATTATATCCCATGCATGTCAGCTCTTTGAGGACCTTTCTAAAGCCCGTTCTTAACTGGGCGAATGTTTGTTTGCCGAACATACTTCGGACAGTTCGACGAACTATGATTCGTTTCTTAATTCAACTTTTAGTTCGCCGAACATGGTTCGGACAGTCCAAACTTTACTTTGTTCTCAATTGGCTTGTAATGAGATGCAAGCTTCGGCCCGAACTTGCGGCAGACGCGCAGCAGCCAGCATGATCGAAAATGTAGGCTAAAGTCAAGTCAAATCAAGTCAATATACTTTCATCATCCCGCACAGGGTAATTCAACTAACTACTATCTCATTCTGGGTCTCAGAGACAAGGCTGCTCCTCCCACAAGTCCAAAACAAATTCCCTTCGAAGCGAGTGGAGAACCTAGCGACACCGTCATCCATTTTTATTTTTATTTTTTATTCATCCACGGGAGAGCTCTGCTCTCAGCCAATCAGAGGCAATGATCGTCGAATAGGGCGAATGTTCCCAGAACATGTTGAGCGTAGCTTTTTGGACCCCGAATATAGCTTCGACGAATACTTCCAACTAGGTTCGCGAAGAAAAGTTGGCCCAATTAAGAACCAGCTAGCTTCGCCGAATACTTCCAACTAGGTTCGCGAAGAAACATTCGCCCAATTAAGAACGGGCTTAACACCGTATCTTAAAACGGCGAGAAACGTGACTCTACCCACTCCCTGTCTCAACACCACACTTTGCGGGGAAAACGTACACTCTGACAGCCAATCAATCAATCAATCAATCAACCAAGCCCAGCTAATCAATCTTCCAACTAACCAATTAATCGATCTGTCAATGGAAAAAGGCACAGTAAAGTTTCGTTACTCGAATTTCAAATCCTTGAAAAGGGGGATTTTCTTGACCATCAAAGTAGTTAAAGTCGTTGAAACCTGCTTTCTTGACCATCAAAGAATTTCAAGTCGATGAAACCTGCTTTTTTGACCATCAAAGAATTTCAAGCCAAAACGGAATTTTTTGCGTGGGGGGGGCCCGGAACCAAAAAAAATTTTTGCCACATTTATTGCAAGTCCTGTGGGTGGACTGCACAATACGAGGCTGTGGGCAGGGCGTGAGTCCTGGGAGCTCACCACTCCCTCACTGAATGATACATGACACACAGGTAAAAAGTAAAAACAGTACAGAACATTGATTTGTGGGGGGGACGGGAACGGGGACAGGACGGCGGGGAAGAAGAGGGGAGGAGAGAAGAGAGGAGAGAGAAAAGGGAGAGAGAGAGAGAAGAGAGAGAGAGAGAGAGGGAAAAGACAAAAACAGACGGACAAAAGACAGAAGCAAAAGGACAGAAGAAGAGACAGACAGAGAGAGAGGGAGAGAGAGAGAGAGAGAGAGAGAAAAAGGAGAGAGAGAGAAGAGAGAAAAAGAAGAGGACGAAAAAGAAGAAGAAGGAAACAAAAAGACGAGAAGAGAAAGAGAGACAGAGACAGAAGACAGACAGACAGACAGAGACAGAGATAGACAGACAGACAGACGACAGACAGAAAAAGGGAGGAGAGAAAAAAGAGAGAGAGAGAGAGGGGGGAAGAGAGAGGGGGGGGGGGGAGAGAAAAAGAGGGAGGGAGGGAGGGAGGGGGGAAAAGAGAGAGAGAAGAGAGAAGAAGAGGAAGAGAGAGAGAGAGAGGGAGAGAGAGAGAGAGAGAGAGGGGGGAAGAGAGAGGGAATTTCTACATTCGTGAGCAGACCCCCTTTAAAACATCATTTACAACCGGCCCGCCGGTCTCACAAGCTAAACTAAAACAATTCAAACCAATCATGCCTGCTTTTTCCCCGGGACACTCCTTGTAAAATGAGCTTTTTTTTCCTCTAACCTTTTTCCCGGGGGGGGGTAAAAAAAGGGGGGGAAAAAAAAAGAGAGAGAAAGGGGGGAAAAGGGGAGGGAGGGAGAGGAGAAGAAACGCGGGGGGCGGGGGGGGGGGGAGGGGGGAAAAAGGAGAGAGAGAGAGAGAGAGAGAAAAGAAAAAGGAAAAAGAAAAAAGAAGAAAAAGAAAAAAAGAGAAAAAAAGAAAAAGGGCGGGGGAGGGGAAGAAGAAAAAAAAAAAGAGAGAGAAGGGCAAAAAGACCAAAAAAAAGGGGGCAAAAGGGGGGGGAAAGAAAAAAAAGAGAAAAGAAAGGGGGAAAGGGGGGGGGGGGGGGGGGGGGGGGGGGGGGGGGGGGGGGGGGGGGGGGGGGGGGGGGGGGGGGGGGGGGGGGGGGGGGGGTTTTTTTTTTTTTTTTTTTTTTTTTTTTTTTTTTCGATTGACGTCACTGCTGGCCCACAAGTACCTGCTGTCTCTATAATATGACGAGGAAAGGGGGGGGGGGGAAAAAAGCGGGTGGGGAGGGGGGGGTTTTTTGCAAACGGAAGGTCTTCTGGGGGGAAAAACAGAATTTGGGGGGGGGGGGGGGGGGGGGAGGGGGGGGGTACTCAGATAGGGTGTAATGACGGAAGGGGTGGAGCAGTTGTGAGTGAAAGGGAAAGGGAAAGGGAAAAAGTTCTGGGTTGTCCAGGGAGAGCGAGGGAGGAAAGGGGGGAAATGAGCATTGATTTTTTGGTATTCAGTTTTCCTTTCCTGTCCTCCTGGGTAAACAAAAAAGCGCGGCGCGGGCGACCCCTCCCATCTCAGCACCACACCTTGTGGGGAAAACACACTCCCTTGAGCCCCCCCAACCCAAAAACAATCAATCAATCAATTCCCAATCAATCATCAATCAAACAAACAATCAATCAATCAATCAATCAAACAAACTTTTTTAAAAATTATCCTTCCCCGGTAGCCAAACAACCAACTTCAAACCAATTCAAAAACCCCCCAATCAATCAACCATCAAAAAACAATTTTAATCAATTATACACTCCTTGATAGCCAAGCAACCAACTAATCAATCAATCAATCAACCAATCAATCAACCATCTAATCAATCTTCCAACTGATCAATCGCACAGTTCCTGATAGTCAAGCATGCAACCAGCTAATCAATCAATCAACCAGTCAGTCAATCATCCACCTAATCAATCTTCCAACTAATCAGTCAATCGCTCTGTCAACGGATATTTGGCACAGTAGAGTTTCGTTACTCGAATTTCAGATCTTTGAAAAAATATATTTTCTTGACCATCAAAGACTTTAAAGGGGGAAGGTAAGAGAAAATGAATTTATATTCCTCCAAGATTTGAACTTGCGATTTCTGGTATGAAAGTCCGGAGTGCTGTAACCACTAATCCACGGAGCTACCTCAGAAACGGGGCCGCAGCCAAGTTTGTACGTATCACCCTCCCTTCGGTTTAAACAAAATTTCATGTTACATAGCAATACATTAACAACAGAACAGCTTTTTTTAGTACCTCGCATTTCTTCCTGTCACCCCCCCCTCCCCCTTCCCTTTACTTCACAAAGCAACTCGCTCGTTCAACAACAACAACAACTACAACAACACTAAGCAGCAGCAGCAACAGCAGCAACAACAACAAGAAAAAGTAAGCTGAAACGATAACAAACAATCGCGGCTGCCCTGGAAGACTTCTGTGGAAACTCCACCAGAGCTACATTATTATGGCTTAATCAGGCTGGTTCACACAGGCCAACCGATCTGTCATGGGGAGAAACTCCCAAGTGGGGCAATGAAATGTGTGGTCAACCTAGCCTACCCCTACTCGGCTAATCGTACAAAGACCAGGACGAGGGGCGAGGCTGAGGCTGAGTAGTACTGTTAGCGGAGGAGAGGCGGTTACTGCTACAACAGCAACAACAACAACAAAACACTGACTATAATGGCGCAGCAGGCGACAGAGTCTGAGTACGGCTAGGCCAGGTACGTTGGCGAAGCACTATTGGAGGAGCGGCAATCAATCAGAGGCCAGTCAGTCAGTCAGATGTTACAACAACGACTAACATAATAGTGGAATAGGTGACAGAGCCTGAGTACCACTAGTCCAGGTATGTTGAAGAAGCACTACTGGACGAGTGGCAAGCGATGTTACAACAACAACAACTAATATACTAGCGGATAGAGTTTGAGTACCTTTAGGCCAGATATGTTGGCGAAGCTTTATTGGAGGAGTGGCAACCAATCAGAGGCCAATCAGTCAGTCAGATGTTACAACAACGACTAAAATAATATTACATCAGGTGGCAGAGTCTGAGTACCATTCGGCCAGGTATGTTGGCAAAGCAGTATCGGAGCAGTGAAAATCGATATTACAAGAGCGACTAAAATACTAGTGGACAGAGTTTGAGTATCTTTAGGACAGGTATGCTAGCGAAGCACTATTGGCGCAGATAAAATGCACTTTAAACAGTGCAGTGGCTGACACAGCCGGAGTACCACTAGTCCAGGTATGTTGGCGAAGCACTGTTGCAGGAGTGACAATCGGTGTTACAACAACAAC
>JABMCL010000438.1:1945000-1947500 GCA_018857735.1 Alviniconcha marisindica | reverse complement strand
TTGTTGTTGTTTTTGTTTTGTTTAATTTTTTGTTTTGTTTGTTTGTTTATTTGTTTGTTCGTTTTTGTTGTCATTTTGGTCTTTGTTTGTTTTGTTGCCTCTGACGTTTTGACAGCAATTTGCCATCTTGCCATCGTAAATGTCTGTGTGATTACATTTTATCTATAGGTAACACTCAAATCAGCATACTGCTTTTGTGTTTGCTGTACTTATTTGTTGAGCTTATGATTACGATGAATGAATACAATTTTGTTTAAACCAACAGAAGCGTAATCGAACCGAGGTCCTTCCCGGCCGCTCAGACCGGCCTCGGGAGTCTATAACACCTTACCGCTGGGCCAAACCGGCTCACACCGCCGACAAGCGGGCAACGTGCCGGCGTATTAATTTGAACTGCCTTCCTGGCGGCAACTTATCGCGCTGGGAAGGCAGCGAAGACAGATAAGTGCAAGCGAGCGAAGGGGGACGAATCATCGTCAAGTGCTTTGCTCTTGCTTCCTCCCTGTGCACTCAGTCGGTGCCGGCAACTTGACGTTTCACAAACCACAAGGCCGGCTTAAAATCGGCGTGTAGTGGTCCTGTGGCGACCACGCGCTTCTGGCGTGTCAACAGGCGAACAGGTGTCTTGGAGAAAGGCGACGGGCACCCGTGTGGAAAGTACAAGACTCCTGTGATTTATATGTATATATATATATATAATAGCGTTATAGACAAAGACTTACTCACGACAGACACAGGCACAGATAGTTAAACACAAAAACATAGATACACACAGACACACACAGACACACAGACACACACACAGACACAGACACAGACACACGACACACACACACACACACACACACACACACACACACACCACGCACGCACCACACACACACACACACACACACACACACACACACACACACACACACACACCACACGCACACACGCACACACACGCACGCACGCACACACACACACACACACACACTATAAAACCGGCCTTACATGATGTTCACACTATTACCCTTTTCAATGCAGACCCGGAATCATTCTACTTGTTACGGTTGGTGTAACATCGGCTATCCCCCCTCCCTTACCCCCTTCAACCCCGCCCCCCCCCCTCCCGCCCCAGGCCCACCCAAAGTCCGAGTTTGGTTTCGTTAAACTTGTCTCCGGAGAGGTACTCAGTGGCAGGGCCAGAAGTCACAGCTTTTTTAGTGTGTGTGTGTGTGTGTGGTGTGGTGTGTGTGTGTGTGTGTGTGTGTGTGTGTGTGTGTGTGTGTGTGTGTGTGTGTGTGAGTGTGTGTGTGTGTGTGTGTGTGTGTCAGTGTGTGTGTGTGTGTGTGTGTGTGTGTGTGTGTGTGGTGTGTGTGTGGTGTGTGTGTGTGTGTGTGTCAATGTGTGTGTGTGTGTCAGTGTGTGTGTGTGTGTGTGTGTGTGTGTGTGTGTGTGTGTGTGTGTGTGTGTGTGTGTGAGTGTGTGTGTGTGTGTGTCAGTGTGTGTGTGTGTGTCAGTGTGTGGTGTGTGTGTGTGTGTGTGTGTGTGTGTGTGTGTGTCAGTGTGTGTGTGTGTGTGTGTGTGTGTAGTGTGTGTGTGTGTGTGTAGTGTTGTGTGTGTGTGTAATGTGTGTGTGTGTGTGTGTGTGTATGTGATGGTGTGTGTGTGTGGTGTGCGTGTGTGTTGTGCGTTGTGTGAGGTGTGTGTGTGTGTAGTGGTGGTTTGTGTGTGTTGTGTGTGTGGTGTCTGTGTGTGTGTGTGTGTGTGTGTGTGTGTGTGTGTGTGTGTGTGTGTGTGTGTGTGTGTGTGTAAACTATGCCGTACGCTACACTGTCACCAGCAGAATGATTTCTGCAGTCAGGTGGACAGCGATGATGACCATTTTAATGTCTGATTAACTGTGAGGGTCAAAGTCACAATTAGACAGGCGTCCACAAACCACAATGTTTGAAAGAGAGGAGAGCTAAAGCAGAATCGAACCGAGGTCATTCTGCTTATCAGCCTATAACGGCTTACCGCTGGGCCAAGCAGGCTCATCCCCGAAGTCCGAGCTTCTCTCCCCGACCTCTTTATAAATCCCAGAGCCTGACACAGTGACGTCGATTTAACGTATGATAATTAATGCATATGTTTGAAAATAGTGAATTAGTCGGATACAGTTCGGTGTCAAACAAACCTAATATCTCATAAGGTTTTCTTTGATATGTTTAAATAACTTTGTTTAAAAGTAATAAAGAAAGAAGGAGGGGAGAAACAATTAGGGAGAGGGAGGAGAGAGAGGGGGAGAGGGGGGTGGAGGGAGGGAGGAGAGAGGGAGGGAGAGGGAGAGAGAGGGAAGGAGGAGAGAGAGAGGGAGGGAGGAGAGATTGAAGAGAGGGAGGGAGGAGAGAGAGGGGGGATGGAGGGAGGGAGGAGAGAGAGAGGGAGAGGGAGAGAGAAGCGGAGGGAGGAGAGGGAGGGAGGAGAGAGAGAGAGAGGGGAGAGAAGGGGAGAGGGAGAGAGAGGGAGGAGA
>JABMCL010000438.1:1930000-1932500 GCA_018857735.1 Alviniconcha marisindica | reverse complement strand
TGAAGCATGAAAACAAACAATGGTTTAGGCGAGCCGTGGTTAGGCGAGGCTAGGCGCACCCACAAGGTCATGTCTCTGAGTAATTATGAACTTCCGGATGTGTTACCTCTGGCTGGTGGAGCGGTTTAGTAAGTAAACATGGTGCTTAACGTCCACAGAAACCGCAAGGCTTCTTAGGGACGGGGAAAGGGTGGGAGGAAGGGGGTAGGTATGTAGGTGGGGGAAGAGGGGGATTATATACCTATCGCTACACTGTCACCACCAGAATGATTCCTGCATTAAGATGGGCAGCGACGAGAGCCATTTTAATGTTTCATAACTGCGAGGGACAAAGTCACAAGAAATGTCCACAGACCACAACCTTTTTGAAGAGAAAGGAGAGCCGAAGCGGAGTCGAACCGAAGTCCCTCTGCTTACCAGCCTAACGCCTTACCACTAGGCCAAACCGGCTCACAGGAGCGGTTTAAAGTCAGCAAGTAAGCAGACATGGCGCTTAACGTCCACAGAAACCATAAGGCTTATTAGGGACGGGGAAAAGGGGGAAAGGGGGGAAAGGGGGTAATGGAAAGGTTGGGGCAAGGGGGGGAGGGAGGTTAGAGTAGTAAGTGAGTAAGTAAACATAGTGCTTAACGTCCACAGAAACCATAAGGCTTATTAGGGACGGGGAGAAGGGGAAAGGGGGTATGGAGGTGGGGGAGGGGGAGAGTGTGAGTAATAAAAAACCTTAATCGCTAAACTGTCAACCCCCCAGACATAGGCTATTAGCATTTGAGGGTGCGGCAGCGAATGAGAGCCATTTTAATTTTTCATAATTGTGAGGGACAAGGTCACAAGACAGTGTCCACAGACCACAACTTTTGAAGCGAAAGGAGAGCGGAAGGGGAGGAGTGGTTTGAGCATGGACCTGTATATATATACAGGTCCATGGGTTTGAGTGCTTGGCCGACTGACCATACCTGACCTCCACAGCCAGACGTACCGTCAGCAAACGCCTACAGCAACGCCCATTCCCTGTTGTCGTGACAGGATTGGCTTATTTGCTGCTGGAGGTGGTGTCTCGTGAATTAGGTTGGTTGTGGCAGCATCAGCTGCAGGAGCATCACAAACACCATCAGCGACGGCAATAAGTGTCAGTTATGGTTGTAGTAGTGGTGGTAGTACTGGTGGTTGAAGCGTAGTTGTAGTAGCTTAATTCTCAGTAAGGTTGTCCTTCGTCAGAGGTTCTACTGAAGTTGAAGTAGTAGTAGTAGTACTAGTAGTAGCAGCAGCAGCAGCAGTAGCAGTATTAGTAGTAGTAGCAGTAGTAGTAGTAGTAGTAGTAGTAGCAGCCACAGCAGCATCGGTTGTAGTAGTAGTGGTGGTGGTGGCAGTGGTGGTGGTCGTAGCAGTAATAGTAGCACTAGTAGTAGTAGTAGTAGTAGTAGTAGTAGTGATAGCCACATCAGCATCGGTTGTAGTAGTAGTGGTGGTAGTCGTTAGTTAGTTCATTCTTAGAGTAGTAGTAGTAGCAGCAGCAGCAGCAGCAGCAGCAGCAGCAGCCACAGCAGCATCGGTTGTAGTAGTAGTGGTTGAGCTGGCAGTGGTGATTGTCGTAGTAGTAGTAGTAGTAGTAACAGCCACAGCAGCATCGGTTGTAGTAGTAGTGGTGGTGGTGGTGGCAGTGGTGGCGGTTGTTAGTTAGTCAGTTAGTTCATTCTTAGACCTTTACGTCCCACCAGCTGCATAGTATCACCTCATTGCGAAGCACACATTAGAAACTATATCACCTCTCATTACGGAAACACACTTTAAAAAATATATCACCTCACTGCGAAGCACACATTAAAAAAAATATGCTTTTTCAGTTCAAACCACTACAAGTCACAAAAAGACAGGTGAAAAGCTGGATGCGGTGGTGATAGCAGCACCAGCGGCAACACCTGTACTATCATAATGATCACGTTTTGAAAATACTGAATTAATGACTGACAGAGCCTACGGAAAGAGGAACGGTTTGCTGGACACTGACTATTGACCTAGCTACCCTTCCACGGTGAGCGGGTGGACCTGCAAAGAGGTGACATCGCTGAGACTCATCTCAGTGCAGAATAGTTCCATGAGTCAACAGTATCTATATCTGTCTGTCTATATCTCTGTCTCTCTCATTCTCCCTCTGTCTCTGTCCATCTGTCTGTCTGTCTTTGTCTGTCTTCTCTGTGTGTGTCTCTGTCTCTGTGTCTCTGTCTGTCCGTCTGTTTATCTGTCTTTGTCTTCTCTCTGTGTGTCTCTGTCTTTGTCTGTCTGTCTGTCTGCCCGCCAGCATGTCTGTCTGTCTGTCTGTCTGTCTGTCTCTCGTCTGTGTCTGTCTTCTCTGTCTCTGTGTGTGTGTCTCTCTGTCTCTCTGTTTCTCTCACTGTCTCTCTCTCTCTGTCTCTCCCTCTGTCTTTCTTTCTCTCTTTATAAGGATATATATATATATATATATATATATATATATATATATATATATATATATATATAT
>JABMCL010000438.1:1922500-1927500 GCA_018857735.1 Alviniconcha marisindica | reverse complement strand
CACACACACACATACACACATACACACATACACACGCACGCACGCACGCACACACGCTCTCTCTCTCTCCTCTCTCTCTCTCTCTCTCTCTCACACACACACACACACACACACACACACACACACACACACACACACACACACACACACATGAAGGTATTAGCATCAAGGAACAAGGATAATAAATGTAAGAGCATCAAAGGATAACAGTAAGAGCATCATGAAACGAGGGTAATGAGGGGAAGAGCATCAAGGAATGTTAAACTCAATAATTATATGATCCAAACACAAAAAGGTTCTAACAAACGCTTATTGATTTTAACACGGACACACAGTATGCAAATTTTCGTTGTTTTTTGTTTTTGTTTTTGTTTTTTTAAATGTTTCTTTTACAAGTTACGTCTAAATCCATGGAACACTAAATATTCACAGAATGTGACATGCGTTTGTAAAAATATCTGATCTGTTAAACACATACTGCTTGAATGTCCTATTACCACAGAATTATTTCAGAAAAATGGATATGACTTTAATGCTTGCAACAACGTAAGAGATATTTTGTATAATACTGATATTATCAATCCTATTGTTAAATTGATTGTTCATAGTCCTGCGGGTAAGTTAGTATTATGTTGTTGTTTTGTTGTTGTTGTTGTCTAATATCACCTCGATGTGAACAGACAAAATCAAACATTGATTGATTGATTGATTGAGGTCGCACGTTCTCTGAGACTTCTGAGGGGAATCACCTCGAGGAAGACAATACAATCTTCACGAGACATGTTTACATGTGTGTGCCCAGTTGGGAACAGATAAAACTTAATCAAGAATGAACAAACAAATAAGCAAAACACAAATAAGAAAGAAAAAATACATATAAACAAAAATAAAAGGGTCCTTACGTGTCAGTCAAAGTCGCATGATCTCTCAGACTGTTTGTGTGTGTTTTTGTGTTTTGTTTGTTTGTTTGTTTGGTTTTAGATCGAAGTGTAGAAAGAAAAAAAGCAAGCAGTAAATTGTTGAGGCGTTATATTTAGATCTGGAAGAAGACCCATTAACAGAGTAAATCTGACGGAAGAGAGAGAGAGAGAGAGAGAGAGAGAGAGAGAGAGAGAGAGAGAGAGAGAGAGAGAGAGAGAGAGAGAGAGAGAGAGAGTGAGAGAGAGGCTCTCTTCAAAAAGAGTCTATTGGGTACATCAGTCCCCCAACCCCAACCCCCACCCACGGAGCCGAATCAAAAGTTTGGTCCACAATGCTAAGCAGAGAGCAGAGCAGAGGGGTTATTAAAAATCTTATCCTGGTGGGGACCATTATTATATTGGTTGCCCAGGTCAAACACGTGTTTCGTTACTTGAGCAGCACATCAGTTACCATAGTATTCAGAATGACGAAGACTTAAAACCCACAGAATGGCTGGCCCTTGAAATGACTCACCCCCAACATCTTTTGGTTTAAACCTTCTTTAAAAAAAAATTTTATTAATGAAAGCATACCAACATACAATGACACAATATTTTGCGGGGAGCCTCAAACAATTAAACTTATATGTGACGTTCAAAACAAGCACATGATGTGGTGGGTAGGCTAACATTGTAACTAGATTTTCACCATCTTTTCGTGTGTTTTGCTCTGCCGCTTCAACGGCTACTATTCCGTTATCAAATAAAATGCAAGCAAGTCAAGACCGAACCAACGTGTTGCTGCTCCGGATCCGTCCTAACGAGCCTTCTGGTTTCCGTGGACGTAAAGCTATATTGAACCATGCTTCGGCATTGGTCTCAGCTTGTCCCTAATATGCCAACTGACATCTGAGGACATTAAGCAACACTACCTACCAGCTGCTCCGGCGAGTCATAGTAGGGTGGACACATAATTGTAAGTGACCCTCTCCGACGAAATCAGTCGAATTTAGCCCAAGTCGCATTTGGGGTATTTTGAGATGTGTATAATTTTGAAAACTAGAGCCCCTGCCGAATATTTTAGTACCCTAGGGCTTATCGACATCTGGGACTTAAGACCGTTTGGTAGTTATACCCCCTTCCCCCATTTCTCCATGTCACTAATAATAAAGTCGAGGTGGCCGTCCTGGGCTCCCCGGTCCTAATAAGCCTTATGGTCTCTGTGGACATAAAGCAACATTGAAGAAGAAATTGAAGAATGCGAGAGCCAAGAAACTATATGAAGAGGGCCGTGGGGCAGAGCTCGCCCGTCCCTAATAAACCTTATGGTTTCTGGACGTTAAACACCATGTTTACTTACTTACTCGCAGAGCTTTCGTAGCTGGATGGGTTGTCTTGCTGTTGAGTTGTTTTCCCAAAATGCGATTGTGTGGACACTGCCTTTCTGACTTAGGTTTGTCCCCCACAACTGTTGAAAGAGCAAGTTCTTCTTTACGGGGCCCCAAAACCGTAAATTTTATTTGGTGGGTGGCGGGTCGGAATTTTAAATTAAAAATGTTGCTTTACGTCCCAGAGACACCGTATGGGGTTAAGGCCCCGGTTTTAAGGGCCCCCGGGTCGGAATAAGTAAATAATTGTGCTTTACGTCCCAGAAACCGTATGGTTTATTAGGGACGGTTAAGACGGGTCGGAATAGTAAACATGTGCTTTACGTCCGCAGAAACCGTATGGTTTATTAGGGACGGGTAAGACGGGTCGGAATAAGTAAACACGTTGCTTTACGTCCGCAGAAACCGTATGGTTTTTAGGGACGGGTAAGACGGGTCGGAATAAGTAAACACGTTGCTTTACGTCCGCAGAAACCGTATGGTTTATTAGGGACGGGTAAGACGGGTCGGAATAAGTAAAACGTTGCTTTACCCCCGCAGAAACCGTATGGTTTATTAGGACGGGTAAGAACGGGTCGGAATAAGTAACACGTTGCTTTAAAGTCCGCAGAAAACCGTATGGTTTATTAGGGGCGGGTAAGACGGGTCGGAATAAGTAAACACGTTGCTTTACGGTCCGCAGAAACCGTATGGTTTATTAGGGGCGGGTAAGACGGGTCGGAATAAGTAAACACGTTGCTTTACGTCCGCAGAAACCGTATGGTTTATTAGGACGGGTAAGACGGGTCGGAATAAGTAAAAACGTTGCTTTACGTCCGCAGAAACCGTATGGTTTATTAGGGACGGGTAAAACGGGTCGGAATAAGTAAACACGTTGCTTTACGTCCGCAGAAACCGTATGGTTTATTAGGGACGGGTAAGACGGGTCGGAATAAGTAAACACGTTGCTTTACGTCCGCAGAAACCGTATGGTTTATTAGGGACGGGTAAGACGGGTCGGAATAAGTAAACACGTTGCTTTACGTCCGCAGAAGGGAGGTGGCTTGATAAGGACGGGGACGGGCGGAGGGGGAGAAAGGAGAAAGGGGAAGGGCTCCACCGCGCGCTCCGACCCGGAAAACCGAGGAGGCCGTGGACCACCGTCAAACAACAACTGTGTTATAGGGACCTCGCCATTGCACAGCAACTATTGTACTACGCGACTGCTGTTTCAACAACTGTTCGAAACAGAGTCATAAGGATTGCTGTTTCAACTGCTGTGCGGAACAGAGTCACAAGGACAATGTCCGTAGCACTGCTGTTGAGGAACAACCGAAGCAACAACAACAAAAAGTCTAACTTTCTAAGCCCGTCTCCACCTCCCTGTTTTTGATCTCTCCTGGGCTCTCTTGAGGGTCCAGCAACATCTCCCTCCTAAAAGTCTAACTTCTTCGTGAGAGTCCAGCTCACCTCCCTTCTCTTGACCTCGCCTGAACCCGCAAATGAAAGTATAACTTCTTCGTGAGAGTCCAGTTCACCGCCCTCCTCTTGATCTCGCCTGCACTCTGACGGGTCGGATGGTTGGTTGAGTGCTGCTTTATGTCCACAGAAATCGTAGGTTTATTAGGGACGGGAGCCCAGGACGTCCACCTCAACTTTCACAAGTCCAGGTCCCCCGGGGATTTTGTTAAGTGGATCCACAAAAACCCGTTTTTTGGGCGGCCCCCGGGCGCCCATTTTTTAAACCGGGCCTGGGGTCGGCCTTTTTGGGAAATGTTGTTTACATTCCACAGAAACCGTAGGTTTTATTAGGGACGTCCCCTATTTTCTCACAGCTCCTGGCTCTGATGGGGGGTCGGGGGGGGGGTCGGGGGCGGGTTCACAGATTTGGCCCCTCCCTCCCCCACCCCCCCACCCCACCCCCCGTCTCTTAAACCGTGGGGGTTTTCCCGGGGTCACCCCAAATTTTTCCCTTTTTTCCAACGCGTTTCCGGGCCAGCCAAGCAACTTACGTGACGTGATTCGATTCACACACACCACGGGGCCATGTTCCCAAAAAGCGCCTTTCGGGCCTACGGCTGTGGCGTGTTCTATGTCTGCGGCGGCCTTCCAACAAAAATGAAAAAGGGGACAATGAAAGGAGAGAGAGAGAGAGAGAGAGAGAGAGAGAGAGAGAGAGAAAAAAAAAAGGGGGGGGTTTGTTGATTGAACAACACTCAACGGGGTTTTAAAAAAGGGTCCTAGCTGAAAAAAAAACCAAGACACCAAAGAAAATTAACAGAAGGAAAGACAAATACAGAGAGAGAGAGAGAGAGAGAGAGAGAGAGAGAGAGAGGAGGGGGGAGGGGGGGGGAAAAGGGGAAAGAGAAAAAACGGGCGAAAATTTTTCCCCCCCCCTTTTTTTGGGGGGGGAAAGGGGGTGGGGGGGGGGGGAGGGGGGTTTGGACATTACGGCCAATAGGAAAGGCCTCTCTCTGGCTGCCAGTCATAGTTTTGTCACGTGCCATACGCGTTCTGCTCACTGGTCTAAAAAATGTAGTCCCGCATTGGTCGCGATGCAGTAACCCTGGCATACTTCGACTTGGTTGGTTGAGCTTAGCAGGTAGGGTGCACGTTTGAATTTCTCGCTGGACTATATTCACTAACTGAAGTGTGCAGTCACCCAATACAACCCGGGAGATTTGCCCGTACTTTTATTTAAGACAAATCTCAGTTTGTTCGAAGTCATGGTTCA
>JABMCL010000438.1:1897500-1915000 GCA_018857735.1 Alviniconcha marisindica | reverse complement strand
TTGAATGTTTTTGTCGGGGATATTCTATCATTGCATCACTGTGTAAAGCGCTTAGAGCTTCTGCGAGACAGAGCCCTGTATAGATATTCATTATTACTTAACATTATTATTATGATTACTATGGTGATAATAATGACGATAATGGTGATTGTTATTATTAACTATTGTTGTTGTGTTGTGATTGTTGGTGCTGACTGTTAGCCCAGATATAACTCTATGTGGTTGACTGGGCTCAAAGCGCCAACTAACTAACTATATGCTGATTGTAATGACAATACATTGTTACTGTCATTATTAATGACGGTTGTGATGTATTAACTGCCGGTATTGTTATCTGCTAATACAGATAGTAGTGATGGTGGTGACGATGACGCGAATGGTGATGGTGATGATGGTAATGGTGATGGTGGCGTGTTGTTGTTATTACTGCTCTGGTGGTGGTGGTGGTAGTGGTGCATCAGTTATTGTTGCTGGAAAATGGTGACAGTGGCAGTGGTGATACAGTGTTGTTTGTCACAGTCTGGAACATGACGAAGGCCCAGAGCTGAAACTCTGCAAAGTAAGTAAACATGATGCTTAACGTCCACAGAAATTAAGTCATAAGGCTTATTAGGGACGGCTGAAACTCTGCACCCAAGGTGGAGTTTAAGTACCTTCCGTTTACACGCATGCCAGGTGAGAGTTACCGTAGGCGACTTAGGTCTTTGCTGTTGTGTTTGTGTGACGTCTTTCAAGCACTGATTAACTCCCTTGTGTGTTGACACTGTTGCTTGTGTTTTTATCACTGATGGTGACACATCATCACTACTGCTATCACTGATGGTGGTGACCGTAACGGTGGCGTATACAGGTGGCGTATGTACGTTTTCTGATGGTGGCGATGCTGATGTGACATTGAGTAACCGTAGGGTACGAGACTTGGGACATTTAATCTACACTCACTGGCTGAAATTCTGCACCTAATTGATAACTCTAAGACTCTGAAAAGGGCAAGTATATATTTTGACAAACACTTATCAGATTCCCAGGTACAGTAGTAGACAGACAGACGTGAACACTCTCTACACAAACCTTAGACCTTGTTTCTACTACACAGACGATCCTATCTTTGTGTTTTGCTTCTGGTGTCAACAAAACGCCTGCTACTGCCGCAATAAACCCACACGCTTTTCATTTCTGTCGCAGAAAATTCAGGCAAGGTCTTGTGGGTTATCGGCCTCAACTTCTTGACAGATTACCTCCCCTTGTTGTTCGACAACACACACAGAGGAGACTTTGTCGGTCTGTCCTTCGGCTATGCAGTGTGCTGGGGGTGGGGAAGGGAAGGGGTGGTATGCACTGGTTCCCAATTTGAATCTTCGCTCTCTTTGGAACTTAAGATGAAAATGGATTTGACATTTGCTTTTATTGTCGTAATCCGTTCTGTAGCTTTCATTTAATGAAATTTGAAGATAAACCAAATCCTGCAAAATCTCTCTCTCTCTCTCTCTCTCTCTCTCTCTCTCTCTCCTCTCTCTCTCTCTCTCTCTCGATTTTTGTCTCTCTGTCTCTCTCTTTCTCTGTCTCGGTCTGTCTGTCTCTCTACCTGTCTGCCTGCCTGACTGCCGTCTGTCTGTCTGTCAGTCTGTCTGTTTCTGTCTCTGTTTCGTCTCTCTGTCTCTGTCTGTTTGTCCTTCTGTCTCTGTCTCCCTTTCTCTCTCGCCCTGATATAACCGTCATAGCTAACTGAGCATAAACCATCAATTTCCGCCCCCCCCCCCCCCACCCCCACCCCGTCTGCTTCTGTCTCTGTCTGTCTGTCTCTCTCTCTGGCTCTGCCTGTCTGTATGTCTAACTCTCAGTTTGTCCCTCTGTCTCTTTGTCTCTCTCTGTCTGTCTGTCTCCTTGTCCATGGCTATCTGTCTCTGTCTATGTCTCTGTCTGTCTCTCTGTGTGCCTCTTGTCCTCTCTCTCTGTCTGCCTCCCCCCACCCCCTCCCCTTCTCTCACACTGGCGAGTGGGATGTGAGGAACAGACAACTCCGAAGAACAGTTCTTATCTGTCTTTTGCCGGGTAGATGAAAATTACGATGACCTGGCTAGTACGGTTGAAAGGGCAGAAAAGGGTCATCAAATTCACTCAGGAATATGATAAACGAGGTTCTGTTGAGACAGAGCCGGATGCCACCAGAGACTGATACCACGAGGTTCAGCGAACAACCTTCGCTATGTCCTACTCCACGAAATGAAAGACGAGAAAACCTAGCACTATAACAGCGGGGTGGGACGAGACAAAGAACCTTCAGGCGGGTCAAGCAGGACTGTCAGTCAATCCTACAAGTATGCCAGCTGCCAGAGGTGAAGCGAACCGGAGAATTGGAAGTACGTACGTCCGGCCTACCCACAGAACACAGTTCTGGTAGGCTACCTCGGTCCGACCATCCGGTCCGAGATCTTTCTTAAGAACACAATAAAGAGTTTACTGCTACTATTAAAGGACAAGTCCAAGGTTAGGGGTGATTTTTGACACGATTTCCGTTAAAGCTCGCTGAGAACGATGATGTAGGTGAAACTGTGATCTGAGGGTTATAAATGCACGAAAAAAGGCATTTTCTGTCGTACCGAAAGCCTCTCCATGACGCCCAAATCACGTGACCATATGCCTACTACGTAAATCTGGGGAGTCAGTCGCTGCAAAATGGCCAACTCGAGCTCCGAAGACGAAACTGATACTTTGCCCGAGAGACCCACAAGGATACAGCCGTATCAGTTTGAGCCTGTCAGGCAGGATTTTGAAAGAGTACCGGAACATCGTGTCAGCTTCGAAGCAAACCCCATGCGGTATTCCATGGGGTTTGCGAAATCGCACTCACTGAAGTGCTCTCTACACAAATGGGTGTGATGCGGCGCAGCAAGAAAGTCAGCTCGTTTGAATTGTATAAATTTAATTCACTTTCGCCTCACTGCGGGTCGATTGCGCAGGAGCTCGTGCATTGTTATACCTGGGTCGTCTGCGAATTGTTACAGTTCGCGGCAACACAGTAGGCCGGCATAGTTAACTTTTTGTCGACCACACGCATACACAGTTTACTGAAGAATCTAAGATGGCAACCGCACTGACTCCCCAGACTGACGTCACTTCCGGGAAAGTCACGTGACTGATGGAGAACCCGAGACTGTAGTCTCGGCCAGCCTACAGAAAATAAAATCGATTAAAAACCCAATTAAACATTTGTTTTAATTTTTTATTTCATTAAATCTGAAACTAGTGACTCATTTGTCAATCATTTCGATGGTCATTTTGCATACTTAAAAACCTTGGACTTTTACTTTAAGTACTATCACTGCTACTGTGAAGTGAAGCGAACCAGAAAATTGTATAGCCTACCCACAGAACACAGTTCTGGTAGGCTACCTCGATCAGACCATCCTGTCCGAGACCTTTCTTAAGAACACAATAAATAATTTACTGCTACTATTAATTACTGTCACTTTTGTTGCTGTGAAGTGAAGCGAACCAGAGAACTGGAAGTACGTATAGACTACCGACAGAACACAGTTCTGGTTGGCTACCTCGATCCGACCCGCATCCGGTCCGAGACCTTTCTTAAGAACACAATAAATAATTTACTGCTACTATTAATTACTATCATTGTTGCTGCTGTGAAGTGAAGCGAACCAGAGAACACTATATACCCACAGATCACAGTTCTGGTAGGCTACCTCGATCAGACCACACGGTCCGAGACCCTTCTTGAGATAAAACACAATAAATAATTTACTGCTACTATTAATTACTATCACTGCTGCTGCTATTATTGCTACTGCTAATACTATCACTGGGCGTGTTGATCCAGTCCAGTTTGTTCAAATCAGTTCAATGGACTGCATAGTATGAAAACTCTGAAGCCCGCTGCCATTGGCTGTTAGTTAATGCGTGAGCTAGATATCATCCTTTCAAGTACATTAATTTTATCATACAGAAGTACGTTCTCTCTTCTGTAAATACATGACTGGCCATGTTGATGCTTTGAAAGCACGGGTGAATGACCTTTATTATCTGCTGGAGATGGGGAGGGAGTGGGGGAAGGGGTTGGGGCGTGTGTGCATGTGTGTGTGTGTGTGTGTGTGTGTGTGTGTGTGTGTGTGTGAGAGAGAGAGAGAGAGGGGGGGGGGGGGGGTGGAGAGACAAATTTGAAATTTGAAATTTTAATTGCATAACGGCCACATGCCCCAATACAAGTTAAAATAAAGTTTAAAATCAGTACATATACACATTAATCTTAAAATAAAATTCAAATATTTCACAATGCTATATCGTAAAATTAGTTTCACCCCGTAAACTCCTTTCTTCTCCTAATCGCACTGAAAACAAACTCGGCCAATCGAAGCATACTTGTTTTGCTTTTCCAGGAAAGAAAATTTTCCGGTGAAGCCGTGACTGCGTTTTGAGACGTATCGTTCAGAAGTTTCTCCCGAATGTCATTATAGAGGGGACAAGCGAACAACAAGTGCTCTTCGTTCTCTATCGCATTTACACAAAATACACAATTTCTCTGGATCGCACAAGCACTGTAGCGATGAAGATTGTTGTTAATTGGTAGCACACCAAGTCGCAGTTGGCACAATCCAACTCTGAAGCAGTATATTTCAAGGGCTGAAGGTATTGTTCTGGTTCAAATATTGACTTAACATTGTGGTATGGAAAGTATCTGTCTTTATCTCGAATAGTTGCATTCCATTCTTGAATAAAATTGTCTGTAAGTCTCCGTTTCAATTCACATAAAAATTTCTTTTCGTCTCCAACCCCAAACACAGTAAAAGCCGTTTTTGCTTAATACCTTCTTCACCTGAGTGACCCAACATTTCTTCTCGCTTTCATCCTACTGGAGGTGGGGAGGGAGTGGTGACAAAAATGATGACATGATGCATGTGGACGAGCAAAAATGATGACATCCATTAAAATCATCATTTTATATGCTTGTTTAGGGATCCTGATGTCGTCCATCTTTAAAACACGCAACCAATATTTCAAACACCGTAGTGTACTATTCACAAAAAGTGGGTATCGACCGAGTTCACCGTACACCATCTTGTTCGGTGTTCTCAGAGGAACTGCTAAAAAACGCTTACACGCCATCATGTGCACCTTTTCTATGTCAGCCAGTCTCACAGTTCCCCAGATCTCAGATGCATACGTCAATATAGGTTGAATCTTAATATCAAAAATCTTAAAAAACGTCTGCCTTGTCATATCCTTTAGCCTCGTCAAGGCTTTACATAAGTGGAAAACTGCCTTCTTGCCTTTCGCTACAAAAGCGGAAGTTCCTTCTCTGTAACTTAACTTTGTTGTAAAAGTAAAACCCGGGGTGGAGAGAGGAGAGAGAGAGAGAGGGGGGGGGGGAGAGAGAGAAAAGGAGAGAGAGAGAGGGGAGAGAGAGAGAGAGAGAGAGAGAGAGAGAGAGAGAGAGAGAGAGAGAGAGAGAGAGAAGCAGAAACAGAGACAGAGAAACAGCGACTACGGCCGAGACTGAAAAGAAGAGACAGAGGAAGAGACAGAAACAGAGACAGACAGACAAATAAACAGACAGACACGGAGAAAGAGCTCAATGGACTGCTGCTGATTCCATCCGAGAGAGATCTTAAATATGGCTAAGCGCAAAGTCCGCAGGGGAAGGTCTTTACAATGGCTAATGCAGGCAGCGAGGTCCAAATAAAAAATAAGAAAAGTTGTTTAATGAGTTTAAATCCAAACGTACACCAGCGTCAGTATCATTGTTGCTTCTTATATATATATATCTAACCGATTGATGGAACTTCTGTAAATTGAACATTTCTCTGTCCTCAAATGTGCCATAATGCTTATGCCAGTATTTCCATCATCACTACGTTCACTTCATTGCACGTTCTGTGCAGGTTAGTGTAGTTTTCAACCGCACACCACCAATGCATGCTGTATGCAGGTAAGTTTAGTTTTAGCCGATGTGGGGTGGGGGTAGGGGCTGTGGGGTGGGGGGAGGGTACTGGCAACTGCACTCCACCGATGCATGCTGTATGCAGCTAAGTTTAGTTTTTAGCTGATGTAGGGGTGGAGGGGGGGGGGGGGGGGGGGGGGGGGATGAGGGGAGAGTACTGGCACCACCAATGTATGTTGTATGCAGATAAGTTTAGTTTTTAGCTGATAGGGTGGGGGTGGGGTTGGGGCTGTGGGGTGGGGAGAGGGCACTGACAACTGCACACCACCAATGCATGTTGTATGCAGATAAGTTTAGTTCTTAGCTGATAAGGTGGGGGTGGGGGATGAGGAGAGGGTACTTCACCACCAATGCATGTTGTAAGCAGATAAGTTTAGTTTTTAGCTGATAAGGTCGGGGTGGGGGACGAGAAGAGGGTACTTCACCACCGATGCATGCTGTATGCAGGTCAATTTAGCTTTTAGCAAATACGGGGTGGTGGTGGAGGTGGGGAGTGAGGAGAGGGTACTGACAACTGCACACCATGAATGCATGCTGTATGCAGATAAGTTTAGTTTTTAGCTGATGCAGGGGGATGAGGAGAGGGTACTGGCACCACCGATGCACGCTGTATGCAGATAGGTTTAGCTTTTAGCTGATGCGGGCTGGGGGTGGGGGGTGAGGAGAGGGTACTGGCAATTGCACACCAACACGATCGAATTCGAAGGCCTACGTGCCATACAGCGTGAGATTGGTAAACAAGCGTCTGTACACGTTCATTCCCCAACCAGACTTCACAGTTCCGATTCATTCGCAGCAGTCCTATCACAGCACATGGCCCTGGGCTATCACCGGCAAGCCCCAGATAGTGGACCTTAGGAGGTATGCGAGGAACACTTCCCCATGAAAAATAGCGCAAGCGGACTCACCCTAAAGAAGGAAATCGCGCTACAGTCTGCACGGAAATCCCGGTCAACTCAAAGAGCCAAACGACATCACCCTTCCACATACCTAGAAAAGCTGGGAGCGATTTGTTACGACGAGCAATTCGAGCTATTCGTTCGGGACGTGTCTTGTGGAAGAGAACATCCCATCTACAGAAGAAAACGTGCAGGAGAGACCGGGGGGTCGGCTGCAGAGGCTGTGGAGGCGTCATCGGGATCGGCAGGAAAGACTCGAGGTGCTCGCCAGCAAGCCAATCAGACGATCAGCAGTCGCAGAAGCTGCACACCGGCATGATCAAAGACTGGACCGAAACTCAAAGAGGAGGGGGGGGGGGGGGGGGGGGGGCGGCGCTGGGAGGGGGGGGGGGCTTGTGATTGGTGTCGTGGACATGCATGACCTTTTGTGGATATGAGGTCCAAACACACAAAAAGTTCAAAAGAACGGTGATTTATTATGACACGGACACACAAAATAAAGAAGCTTTTTTAAAGTGTCGTAATAAATTAGCGTTCTTTTGAAGCTTTTTGTGCTTGGATTTTGTTTTAGAACGCAAGCAGTCATTCTGTTTCAGACTTTTGTGGATATGTTCAGCGCAAGCACAGTTGTCTGGCTGCCCTTTTGTAGGCTGTCAACTCGGGTGTTTCTTGAGGGACAGTCAGACAGACAGACAGTCGATACTCATGGACAGTATCGTGACTGTTGCAAGACAAAACACGTAAAAGGCTAACTGAAAAGAGTGCTATTTATTATGACAATTAAAGCACGTACCAAATTAATAGCATTCTTTTTAACCGTTTATGTATTTGGATCTTGTTTTAGAACGCTAGCAGTCATTCTTGTTTCGTTTTTTTGGGACACAAGTGCGTCACTCACTTTGCGGCAGCTTTGTTTGCTGCTGCCGCAACACTGCTGTTGTTGTTGTTGCTGCTGCTGATGATGATGTTATTGCTGTTGCTGCTGCTCCTCCTCCTACGACTACTACCACTACCACTGGTATAATTTTAGTTTAGGCTAGTTTTACTGTGCGGCGCCTTCAGGCTGTTCACTCAGGGACGGAGAAATACAAATTTCAGTATTTTTTTTATCATTATCGATTACTATTAAAATTAATATTTCAAGCGGCTTATCACGAGATAACCCCCCCCCCCCCTCCAAAAAAAAGAAGCCGAAAAACGGCCATCCGGCATCTCAGTCAGTCTCAGTTGTGCCACCACCACGTAGCCGTACCGATTCATCGTGACTGGTTCAGTCAAACTCGTCAGTGACCTCTCAAGCCCCAGATGAACGCCATGAACCTACAGTGTTGGCCACCACTCCTTCAACGAGAAGTTTACATGAGCCGAATCCGGATATAGGTTGCCTGTCGCACTGGCCTATCATGGATTACGCCAGCGGCCGCTGGTTTGTTTGTTTAAACAGAAATAATCAGGGTTGATGGGGAACTGCGGATTTGTAGGACACAACCTCAGTGTGCCCGCGATGTTTGCATTAGAGTTTTGTTGTTGTTGTTGTTTATGGGGGGGGGGGGGGGGGGATTTAATCATATAAACGACTATAGCGTTTCAAAATTCTCGAGAACTCATCAAGCTCAACCTGCCGCGGACAACGGCGAGAATGTTTCAGGTACTTGACATTCTCAGTATGTTGGTCCGAAATGACCATGGGAGCATCAGACACAGTCCGATGCGGACCGCATTGTTTTTAGACAAGTGCGATGGATGGGTAGTTACTCATTTTGCGACATCTACGTGACTGCCGCGCCGATATTACATTAACTGTAGCTGAACACAACAATTTCAAATTCTCTTCAGTCAGTCTGTTTCATCCAAACCTCCAAATTGTCCAAAGGAGACGGCATGGAAAGAACATTAATGCGAAAGCGGCTTCGTTTGGGTCAAGCACTGAAACATCGACGACATTACATTAGTTGATATCAACCAATCGCAGGGCGACTGAACTGAATTGGGCGATGTACAGGGGTACGCGGCCAGTGTAAGAGGCTAGCGTATTGGGCGATGTACACTGGTACGACTCGGCCGTGTAAGAGGCTAGCGTATTGCTCGACGTACAGGGGTACGCGGCCAGTGTAAGAGGCTAGCATATTGGGCGATGTACACTGGTACTCGGCCAGTGTAAGAGGCTGAGCGTATTGCGCGATGGACACTTTTACTCGGCCAGTGTAAGAGGCTAGCGTACTGGGCGATGTACACTGGTAGGCGGCGAGTGTTAGAGGCTAGCGTATTGGGCGATGTACAGTGGTACGCGGCCAGTGTAAGAGGTTAGCGTATTGGGCGATGTACAAGGGTAAGCGGCCAGTGTAAGAGGTTAGCATATTGGGCGATGTACACTGGTACGCGGCCAGTGTTAGAGGCTAGCGTGGGTGAGGACAGGAAGAGCCAGAGGAAGAGGAAGCTGCTGGAGAACCGCGGGGCCCCCTGGCTGTCTATCAGTACAGGACGATAAGCCATCGCCGCCCTGTCGACCTACTGCGTGCCGCTGATAGCGAGTACCACGTGCACGTATATACTACGTGTGGCACGTACTGACAGCGCAAAGACTCAGCGCCTGCATGCCGGTTACTTTCTTCAACAACAATATCATTTCTTTGGGGGGGGGGGGGGGGAGAGAAAGACTGATATGTGGCGGCTGGCACACACACACACACACACACACACACACACATGTGCGCGCGTACACACACACATGCGCGGGCGCATGCACGCACACTGACACAACACGTGCATCCATGCATGCCGCACCCCCGCATTCACACACACACATACACACACACACTCGCGCGCGCGCCCGCCCACTTTCTGTCAACACCACTTGTTCGATCCCCTACATCCCCCTTCTCTAGGAAGAAAAAATAAGGGGGGAGTGGCATTGGGGATATTGTCATGAACTTAAACACTTCACTCGCTCCCACACTCACACAACACTCACCAAGCCACTAAATCAATCGAATGTTTTAGTTTTTCGGCCTTGGAATTAAAACGAGAGAGGATGGGGGGGCGGGGGGGGGGGGTAGGGGCACGGGGGGGGGGAGGGGAAATGAGGGGTGTAGTAGGTGGAGATGAATTGAATTTCTTTCCAATCTTCTAGTCGTTTGTTGTTTTTCCACCGTTGTTTGTTTGCTCGTCCGAAAACTATAAGTTTGTAGTTATTGGAATTTTACAAGGAAACAAAATCATACCGTTTACAAGCCGTTTCGAAGACGAAGAATATCGCTGCATACTATGTATATCGAATGCTGAACTTCTTCATTCGACTCTTGAGATAACGAAACCTCAGGGCAGTCCAACCTTTACTTTAAATTACGAACAACACTTCAAACATACCGAGAGGGGAAACAAATGGGAAAAAAAGAAGAAGAAGAAGAAGAAGAAGAAAAAAAGAAAAAGAAAAAAGAAAGAAAGAAAAAAAAAAAAGGAAAAAAGAAAAAAAAAGAAGAAGAAGAAGAAGGAAGGCGAACAAGTGAAAAGGGGAAAGAAAAGAAAAAGAAGAAGAAAAAGGAAGGAAGGAAAGGGAAAGAAAGAACGAAAGAAAGAAAGAAAAAAAAAAAGAAGAAGAAGAAGAAAAGGAAAAGGGGAAAAGAAAAGAAGAAGAAGAAGAAAAAGGAGAAGAAGAAGGAAAATGCTTCGGTCAGAAACCCTTCATTGGAACAATCGGAAACAAGGCGACACAGGAGAAACCTCTGAACTGAGATGAAGCACGTACATGTCTTTCCGATCGCGTAGATTCCATACTGCGCGGAAGTCAACTGCAGTAAGGATGTGATACAAGTGGAAGGAAGGCAGAAGTGGAAAACCAATAACTCTTTCGACCATGTCGCTCTTTAAAGGCGCTGATCAACACACGAGCCGTTGCGGCCTACGTATGGTCGAGAAGGACCGTCCGAACTTGATGCGAATTAAGCGGATCGTCTATCTTCCAAGCACTGGACAGAAATTTAAGCTACATAGCTGAAGCAAAAATAGATAAGTGATTTAGCTTTTCATCTCATTTTTCATCGGTTTTCACCGTTTAACTGTTGTTTAAGTGTTGTTTTTTAGCTTGATAAGGGGATTACCCCCAAAATTTGCAGATTGTGTCTTTGTCCCAATAAAAGCGTTCTTTTGAACCTTTTATGTGTTTGGATTTTTTTTTAGCACGCTAGCAGTCATTCTCGTTTCAGATTTTTGGATCGTCTATCAGCATAGCCGTACGGTTAAAACGATTCAGAGCATCCTCGCTTTAAGCATAGTGCACGGTGACGTTCTTGTGGGAACAAAATGATAAGTAGCTTTACACACTACAGTGCATGGTGACGAAGTAGCTTTACACATAGTGTCAGGTGACGTTCTTGTGGGAACAAAATGATAAGTAGCTTTACACACTACAGTGCATGGGGACGAAGTTGCTTTACACATAGTGTAAGGTGACGTTGTTGTGGGAACAAAATGATAAGTAGCTTTACACATAGTGTATGGTGACGTAGTACTAGTAGCTTTACACATAGTGTAAGGTGACGTTCTTGTGGGAACAAAATGATAAGTAGCTTTATACATAGTCACTGTATGGTGACGTTGTTGTGGGAACAAAATGATAAGTCGCTTTACACATAGTGTATGGTGACGTAGTACTAGTAGCTTTACACATAGTGTATGGTGACGAAGCAGCTTTACACACAGTGTACGGTGACGTTCTTGTGGGAACAAATAAGTGCCTCCTGTCCGCCGAAACACAGCACAAACCATGGAATCCGGCCTGAGTGTTGACTATTCAGGCATGTCAGATGTGAGGAAGTTATCAAGACCGCTCCTATCTACTTGACTGAACTCCTGAAAGTTTACAAACCAACACGCCATCTACGCTCTGATACCTCATTTCTGTGTCTTCCCTCTGTGCGCACGCACTCACTTTGTCAGAGATTTATTTTTTATTTTTTATGCTGCACTGTCTGTCTGGCTCAGTCCCCTTGCAAAGTTAACATCAAAAACACTCACATCTTTTAAATATCTTTTAAATATCATCTCTTCAAGCTATCCTATTGGTGTGTTGTTTTTTGTGTGTGGTGTGTGTGTGTGTGTGTGTGTGTGCGGGGGGGGGGTGGTGGGGGTGGGTGGTGGTGGGGGGGGGGGGGGGGGGGGGGGGGGGGGGGGGTGGCGTGGGGGGGTTCGGGTTGGGGGGGGGGGGTTTGGGGGGGGTTTCGGGGGGGGGGTTTTTTTGTGTTTTGTTCTTTGGGATTTGCATCAGACCGTGTGCTCCAAATTTTGGGGAAAAAGCACTAAAAAAGGCAAATTTTCATTATTATCAAATGTTTGGGGGTTTAGTTGACGTTTTGGCTTAGTTTGTGGCCAAAAAAGGCAACCCCTTTGGGTCAGCGTTGTAGTGGGTGACCTTTTTATTTTGGTTTTTTGAGGAGCGGAAGGGGGGGGGGGGGGGTGGGGGGGGGTTGGCCTTAAATGGTTTACAGGGCATTGTAATCTGACTTGTAAAGAGCGAACTTTTGCTTCAGACTATTCTTGAAAACGTAGCCGCATCAAGAACACAAAAGCATTGGCAGTGAAACTTAAAGTGTCAGCCTCAATTTCAGCTTTTGAGGCTATACTTACTCTTTGAAGGCCACTGCTCTAAAATTGCAGATTTTGTTTTTGTTTCTGGTTAGCTCTAAGTCAGGGGTGCGACACGAGTCCTGATTTCAAATGGCGCTTGCTTTCTAGTCTCCCATTCACAGTCTCATTTTCAACGGGGAACATTCAAAAGGTCTCCCTGGTGGGGTGCCTGCGAAAGAGCCATCAGATTTCCCCATCCACGCCCGTTAGCCGGAAACATGCGGATAAAAAAAAAAAAAGATAAAAAAAGATACTGGTAGCTAGAGCACAATGTGAGCCGGTTTGGCCAAGCGGTAAGGCGTTATAGAGGGATCTCGGTTCGAATCCGCTTCGGCTCTCCTTTCTCTTCAAAAGTTTTGGTCTGTGAACACTGTCTTGTGACTTTGTCCCTGGCAATTAATGAAACATTAAAATGGCTCTCATCGCTGCCCATCTTAATGCAGGAGTCATTCTGGTGGTGAGAATGTAGCGACACATATATTGTAATTTATTTCCCTCTTCCCCCCCCCCCCCCCACCTTCATACCCCCTTCACCCCCTTCACCCCTTTCTCCACATCCCTAATAAACCTTATGGTTTCTGTGGACGTTAAGCACCGTGTTTGCTTGTTAGCAGGGGCGCGACGACAGAGCTCAGGAGCTGTGTGAACAGGGAGGGGGGCCTGAGCTCTCATTCCCTTTCCCATTCTTCACCCCTCACTAATATGCCTTATGGTTTCTGAGGACGTGAAAGAAGAAGAAGAAGAAGAAGAAGAAGAAGAAGCAGTAGTGTGGGTTGTCGTTGTTGTTGCTGATCGCTTTTATGCAGTGCTATATTCTCCGCTCTCGAGCAGACTCACTGCGCGCTTGTTGCATGTGATTCCGAGTGAGTGACTGGCTGTGTACAGCGCGTTTTGAATATCCACATACATGTTCGGTGGATATTCAAAACGCGTGCACATGTGTGTGTGTGTGTGTGTGTGTGTGTGTTGTGTGTGTGTGTGTGTGTGTGTGTGTGTGTGTGTGTGGTGTGTGTGTGTGTGTGTGTGCAGGAGTGTGATTTTAGTTGTTACATGGATGGTGCCACGTCAAACTGCTGCCGTCTCGGCGCGTCCTGTGTACACCATAAAACCATGCATGCATCTTGTCATGTCACTTCATGCAAAAGCCACCTACGCGGGGTGCATGCGTGTTTAGCTGTAACCTGCCACATGCACCTTTGACAGAATGATCGGGATCTTTTACGTGCTACTGCCGTAACACGGGGCTGGAACGGATACCGAAAAAAGAGCACAAAAAGTTGACCCTTGAGAAGAAAATTCTCCCGCCGCTCCTGCCAGGACTCGAACCCGCGACCTTTCGATCGCGGGTCCGGCGCTCTAACCACTGAGCTATATCTCCGCACCCCAGTTAGGGTTGGGAACTGCTTGCATGGCTTTTCGTCGCCGCGGTGTGAGCCGGTTTGGCCTAGCGGGTAAGGCGTTAGGCTGGTAAGCAGAGGGACCTTGGTTCGAATCTGCTTTGGCTGTCCTTTCTCTTCAAAAGGGTTGTGGTTTGTGGACACTGTCATTCACAGTCAATGAAACATTACAATGGCTCTCACCGCTGCCCGTCTTAATGCAGGAGTCATTCTGGTGGTGACAGAGTAGCGATAGGTATAATTATAATCTCCCTCTTCTCCACCTCCATACCCCATTCCCCCCCCCCCCCCCCCCCCCTCCCCGTTCCTAATAAGCTTTATGGTTTCTGTGGACGTTAAGCATCATGTTTACTTACTCGTCGCCGCGTGTACTAGTGATGTACAACCCAGACCGTTCGAACTGCACGTACATCTCTGCGCTGCTGCTGCGGCTAGGTGGCAATGTTCCCATCTGGAGTCTTCATCATCTCCTGACGTCATTCTGCTTTTCTCTCTTCATTGTAGATCGCTCACGGTTGTTGTTGGGCTTCGAAATGTTTTCGTGGCCGCTATAAGGATAGTCTCTGTGGCTTAGATGGATGGGTCACAGTGTCTCAGTCGTTCTGGTTTGTTTTTGGGTGTTTTTTTTTGGTGGGTTTCCTTACTTAACAGCGCAGGTGAGCTTTATGGTTTTTGCGCTTTGGAGAACAAGCGGTTTTAGAGGTTCTGGAGCCTGGAGGACTAAGTATAGCTATAACATTATACGAATGACCTCATTGTGGTTTCAGTGATGGTACTGGTGGTAAATATAGACGTTTCGCGGCTTGGGGGACTGGTAATTATAGGTGTTTTGTGGTTTGTTCAGAAGACTAGCGAGCTGGGAGCTTTTGTGGCTTAGAAAACAAGCGGTTTGAGATGTTCTGTAGCCCTGAAGATTAGGTAGCTATGCAATTAGAGCTTCTTGAGGTTTTAGTGATACGACGAGCGGTTATAGACGTTTCCTGGCTTGGGGGACTGGTAATTATAGATACTACTACTACACTACTACTACTACTACTACTACTACTACTACTACTACTACTACTACTACTACTACCACTACTAGGGAACTTATAGAGCGCTTTCGGAAACTCAAAGGGCTTTACAACTTAAAGAAAAACATACAATGCGCATATACACATAATTATACAAATCAATGGTATACAAGCGTACAAAACATACGAAAATTAACAAACAGATGTTTTGTGTTGTTGTCTTTTCCAGAACATTAGTGATCTGAGTGTTTTTGCAGCTTAAAAAACAACTGAGCGGTTTGAGATGTTCTGTAGCCCGGAAGATTAGGTAGCTATATAATTATAACTTTTTGTGGTTTCAGTGGTAATCATGTCTACTGGTTATAGACATTTCACGGCTTGGGGGACAGTACTTGTGCATGTTCTTGATTTCTCGGAGGACATGTGAGCTGAGGGTTTTTGCGGCGGCATGGAGAACAAGCGGTTTGATGACTTCTGTAGACTGGAAGAATAAGTATCTATATAATGACCTCTTTGTGGTGACGGAACTAGTGATTAAAACGATTTATAGTTGCGGGACTTATATTCATGGATGTTTTCTGGCTTTAATGGAAGAATACTAGTGATAAATGTTTTATGGATCAGAGGAGTAGCGACTGCAAATGTTTTGTGCTTTCAGTGCAAGAAAGCAGACTGCAATAGTGATGGATGTATTGTGGATCGGATGACTAGTAGCGTATATATATATGACGCATCCTTTATCGCTTGAAGGTTATAACACATATCAGGTTATGACTGAAAAATCACAAGATTAAAGAGAGAGAGAGAGAGAGAGAGAGAGAGAGAGAGAGAGAGAGAGAGAGAGAGAGAGAGAGAGAGAGAGAGAGAGAGAGAGAGAGAGAGAGAGAGAACAACAAAACAACAACATTTTGCAAGCGTCAAACAAACATAAAAAAGACAATATTTTTAAAGCCGATTTGATTCATCGTTCATGGTGGTGATACAATCCCGCCAAGATCTTGTGGCTTGAACAACTAGTAGTTTTGGGAAGAATATGCAGCCTTTATACATACATACGACTAGATGCTATTAGGCCAGTGACGTGGCCACTGAGATGTGCGACTATTTGAAAAAGCACCCAAGACGAAACCGTGTTAGCAAACATGGTTTGGTCTTTCGATGCTGTCGGGGAAAAAAGGTATACGCCGCAAAAGAGGTGGTTTCTCGTTCCGGGTTTGCATTGTATTCATCATTAGGCACTGAACACCCCCCCCCCTTCTCTCTCTCTCTCCCCCCCCCCCCCCCCCCCCACCCCAGGAACACCCCCTCCTCCATCCTCATTATTCTGAGAGAAAGGGAGTAGGTGAAACAGGAAGAGATTGGGGATTATTGTATCATTATGATTATGATCAACTGAACATCATTCCTTTGTAAAGAAGACCCTTGATCGACCTTTCTCCACCATGACCGCAGCTGGGAACGAAGAACTGAATAAGAGAAATCAGAAACAACACACAGCTTTTTTAGAAGCAAGCACACGAACTGTCGAGGTCGTGAATATTGCAGATCGTTGGGATCGCTGCGATTGTGAAGGGAGTGTGTTGAGTGCGTATGGGAATTTGAGTGTTGATCGAGAAGTCTGTGCGTTTTATTATACTGTTTACCACACCGTGCGTGTACTTGACACAGTACAAATAACGCAACAGTCGATATGACAGGTTACGTGTAGGTAAACGCCACCCTGCTGACGATAAACTATTTTGAAAGAACGGACTCAGACACCGATGAGAAAGTATCATTGAAATCGGACAGATAACTCGAATGTACGGTAGACCTACAGGAGCGCGCGCTTGTGTATGCGTGTGTGTGTGTGTGTGTGTGTGTGTGTGTGTGTGTGTGTGTGTGTGTGTGTGTGTGTGTGTGTGTGTGTGTGTGTGTGTGTGTGTGTGTGTGTGTGTGTGTGTGTGTGTGTGTGTGTGAGTTGACGCGCGTGTGTTGACGCGCGTGTTGACGCGCGCAGGTGTGTACATGCGTGTGTGTGCGTATGTGCGCTCGCCTGTGTACATAGGACTATGTGGGGTGGGGTGAAGGGGGGGGATGCCAGCGCGCGTTCGTATGACTGTTTCGGCCGCGTTCGTGTGTGTACATGTGTGTGTATGCACGCGTGCGCATGTGTGTGAGTGTGCGTGTGTGTGTGTGTGTGTGTGTGTGTGTGTGTGTGTGTGTGTGTGTGTGTGTGTGTGTGTGTGTGCGTGCGTGCGTGCGTGCGTGCGTGCGTGCGTGCGTGCGTGCGTGCGTGCGTGCGTGCGTGCGTGCAAGAGTGTGTTACATGTGTGTGTAAATGTGTGTATGCGTGTGCACATTCATATTTGCGTGTGCATGCATGTATGTTTGTGTGCGGCGTGTTTGCGCGCGCGCGCGCCCAGGAGGTGTGGGTGGCTGCGAGGCGCTAGTGGTCACTCACGTTGTGGTCACCTTTCCTGCCGCAATGGGGTATGTGAACATGCCCATGAGCCACCATGTCCCATGCATTGCCTCCCCTGGACGAGCTTCCATCTTTGTCTGTACTGCCTTTGCTCTTGGTCCAGTAAGTACACATGGTGCTTAACGTCCACCGAAACCATAAGCCTTGTTAGG
>JABMCL010000438.1:1882500-1885000 GCA_018857735.1 Alviniconcha marisindica | reverse complement strand
GTGACAGTGTAGCGATAGGTATATATACTCTCCCTTTCCCCCAACTCCATACCCCCTTCCCCCTTCTCCCCGTCCTTAATAAGCTTTATGGTTTCTGTGGACGCTAAGCACCATGTTTACTTACTTACTTCGCGAGTCGTCCAGTCTAGGAATTGGAATGTTTAAACATCGTAATTTAGATGATTATTTTCCAGGGTGTAAGCCGATATGGCTTAGTGGTTGTTCTTAAGGTACTAACTACGCTGGTAAGTAGACGACGTGGGTTAGGTTCGAGTCCGCTTCGGTGCCTCTCTCTCTCTCTCTCTCTCTCTCTCTCTCTCTCTCTCTCTCTCTCTCTCTCTCTCTCTCTCTCTCTCTCTCTCTCTCTCTCTCTCTCTCTCTCTCTCTCTCTCTTCAAGAGTTGTGGTTTATGGTTTATGGACACTTTCTTGTGACTGTGCCCTCACAGTTAACTGATGAAACATTAGAATGGCTGACAACGCTGTTCATCTTACAAGGAATTCAGAATCATTCTGCTGGTGACAGTTTAGCGTTAGGTATATCCTCTCTCCCCCCCCCCCCTCCCCTACTCTCCTCACCCCCACCCACCCCCACTTCCTACGATTTCAGTCGCCGCCAGTAATTCTTCGGTCGCAAGTCTAGCAACTCCTTCGCGAGTCTTGGCCCGAATTGAGTGTCTTCGTGGGTGAGGTTCTTGACCTGAAACTAACCAACCAATCAACTCTTGGCGGGCCAGGAGGCTAATTTAGGAACGAAAATAATTGGTTACACGAGACATGATCCGAGCTGCTTCTGCCTTGCTTCTTCATTTGGAAACAAGAGTTTTCAAAACAGGAAACAGATGCCTTGGTTTGGTAAGGGCGAGGAAGAAGGAAGATGGAAAGGGAACGCGTTTTATTTTAATTTTGTTTTTATAGATTTATTATGGACATGGTTGATCCAGTTGTTGAAAACTGATAAAAATAAAAGTAGGCTAAGCCTTCCCTTGAACAAAGAAGGCGTGAGCGTAATGTGTAAGAAGAAGCTGAGAAAGAAGCCCAGTAATAAACAAGTTTGGAATAAAAATTTAAAAAAAGGGCTAGATTAATATCGACTTTCGATCCTATCAGACAGAGAGAGAGAGAGGGAGAGAGAGAGAGAGAGAGAGAGAGAGAGAGAGAGAGAGAGAGAGAGAGAGAGAGAGAAGAGAGAGAGAGAGAGAGAGTTAAACATTTGTAGAGTCTGTAAAAAAATAAAAAATAAAATGATTGTTGCTAAATAAGTGTGGAATACAATTTAGAATCAACAAACAAATAAAAACAAAGCAAAAATAAACAACAGCAACAACAATTGCCGAAACAAAACCACCACCACAACAACAAAAAACAAACAAAAAAACACGGCTGAATTTAATTCACAATTCTGCATACAGTAAACACGACCAAGTCAAAGCAGTCTATAAGAAGCACACCGGTGTTTACATTTCGTTACTTACCATCTGAGAAAAGTATTTTCTGGCAAGTTCTTCACAACGTAACCAGTACACAATGCAGTTAAAAATAAAATATAAAAAAAGACGAATGAAAAATGGAAGATAGAAAACACAATAAGGAAAAGATTCTTGGCAGTTGACGAAGCATGCATGGCTATATTCTGACCTACTCCAGAGAATCTTTCACAGCTTTTGCTTCACTGGCAACTGGAGACCTTAATTTCTGCGTTCGCACTACCCCACTACGGAAAAACCAGCCGGAACTAAATAGGCCTGTGGAGACCTTAATTTCTGCGTTCGCAGTGCCCCGCTTCGGGAAAACCAGCCAAAATTGAGTAGGCCTGTGAGCAACTTCAACACAAGAAGAGAGGCAGAGATCTTCACGCGTGCATAAACAACGTACACAATTTGTGCGTTTGAGCGTGATATGGCGTAGAAGAAGAAAGCACGTACGAATTGAGATTGTCTAAATACAGACTGCCCATGCATAGGGCGTTGAGTGAATTTTCGCGAACTAGCAAAAACACGGGTTGTGCAGTCCTGTTAGTATTGTGCAGCCAACAAGTCTCAATAACGTGTTGACAACGGCAAAATCTACACAACTGATGTTTCCAATTATTTTGCGGTGATTTATGGTCGGGAGGGAAATGACGCTGTGAGCAGTGTAGTAGCTGTTTATTACACCCACAGACTGAGGTTCGCAAAAAGAAAAAGAAGAAAAAAAGAAGAAAGATAAAGAAAAGAAGAAGAAAGAAAAAGAAAAGAAAAAAAAAGAAAAAAGAAAAAAAGAAAAAGAAGGTTGAAATCCAAATCTGGAAATAATGAACTCGTCCGTCCGCCATTTTTGCTGACGTCAAACAGGTTGTGTGTCATGCCATTCTGGGCTCAACCTGAGTTACGTGCATGTCACCATGCTTCTTGAAACCTCCTAGGTGCAACAGAACCATAGACTCTTTATGCTAGCCAGCCTTCCATCTTCCGTTGCTTTATATGGCACTATGCCTCTTCTGTATTATTATGGAAATATGG
>JABMCL010000438.1:1857500-1860000 GCA_018857735.1 Alviniconcha marisindica | reverse complement strand
TTTTATCACATTCGAAACAACAAATATGAACACCGACAGAGTACAGAGTATTTCTGAACACACTTATAGTGAATATCAAGCAAAGGGACTTCCTCTTGGGAATTCCTCTTGGATTCCATTTGATCATCACCACAATGCTGCGACAGAGAAATTGGCCAAAATTGTAAACAATGGTACAAAAAGAACGCTTTGCTATTTAAAAACTCATTCATATGGTTTTAGTACGCGAGGGATAAGGTGGTACATCACCTGAAACATCATCTAACAGTCTGCAAAACATTGTATGGACATGCTTGATCTGTTTCAGAGTACACTGGTTAACCTTAGCATACTTCAACACTTGTTTTCTATGTTTTCTTAGCACTGATATAGCCCTACGTGGTTTACTGGGCTGAAAGCACCAACTAACTAACTAACTAGAATGCCATCTCTTTTCAGAACTTCCTACGATTTTTTTCGCATTAAAAATGTACGTCACAATCGAGGTTCTGCGAATGTCTGCTAAACTACAGCGTTCAGAGTATATATATATATATATATATATATATATATATATATATATATATATATATATATATATATATATATATATATAATACGACACTTGATTTCTATTTTCAGAGCTCAGGAGCTGTGTGAAAGTCGAGGTGGACGTCCTGGGCTCCGTGCCCTAATAAACCTACGGCTTCTGTGGACGTAAAGCAACACTTCAACAACAACGACATTCTATTTTCAGAACTTCCTACGATTTTTCGCATTAAAAATGCACGTCAACACCATCAAAGTTCTGCGAATGTCTGCTCAAGTGTTGCGTTCGGAGAATATACGACCGTTGCACACAATCAGTTTACTGCAATCATAAAATGAAATGTATGCACCGAGAGGGTCATGTTCCACATACTCACACCCACATTCATAACTCGGGGCATATATTCTTCTTCTTTTTCTTCTTCTTCTGCTTCTTCTTCTGCTTCTTCTTCTACTTCTTCTTCTGCTTCTGCTGCTTCTTCTTCTACTTCTTCTTCTTCTTCTTCTTCTTCTTCTTCTTCTTCTTCTTCTTCTTCTTCTTCTTCTTCTTCTTCTTCTGCTTCTTTTCTTCTCTTCTTCTTCTTCTTCTTCTTCTTCTTCTTCTTCTTCTTCTTCTTCTTCTTCTCCTTCTTCTTCTGCTTCTTCTTTTTCTTCTTCTTCTTCTTCTTCTTCTGCTTCTTCTTCTTCTTCTTCTTCTGCTTCTTCTTCTTCTTCTAGACATTATGCAGTCATTAGGATTCCTGTACATTTTGTTCGTCCTCAGATAACCCTAGACGGTTAAAGACGTTAACAGCCAGTTACTAATTACTAACATTTAATTCTTCTTCTTTTTTTTCTTTCTTTTTTTCTTTTCTTTCTTTGTTTCTTTGTTTCTTTGTTTCTTTTCTTTCTTCTTCTTCTTCTTCTTCTTCTTCTTCTTCTTCTTCTTCTTCTTCTTCTTCTTCTTCAAGGCACGACGCATGACATAATTTACAATACTCGAGATATATTGCGCCCAAGCCTACTACGTCGCATTAAGCATACAACAGGCTTTGTTTTAGTTAGTTGGTGCTTTGAGCCTATAGTCAACCACATAGGGTTATTTATATCAGGGCTAAATCCAGATGCCAAGTTTGTAATACCTGGCTAGGACTATAAAACTGTGTATTTAATAAGGGAGCACGAATGACACATTCAGTCTACACCCTCCCTCCCCACTCCCCACCCCCCGCCCCCCTTCCCTTGCCAAAAATTAAAAAAAATGTATCCAGTCATGTGTTTGAACATCGTATTTTTGTTTTATTTTAATCGAATCTATTTTCATTTGTCCGTTTCCTGACAAAGTGTCTGGTGTTAAAATCCAAGCACCTACTTACTTGCTTGCTTACTTACTTAATTAATTACTTATTCATTTAATTACCGTATCCCCGGCGCAATTTTATTCGAAAACCAGCCTCCAAAAGAGTAAATTTATGCTAATTAGAAATGGAAGACCTTAAACAGAGTAAACCCGAGGAGGGACAGGTCGGGGGGGGGGGGGGGGGGGGGGGGGGGGAGTCCTATTCCCTTCATGAAGAGCCTGGGTGCAACGCTATATATAATTCTATATATAAATGCAAGAAAACGCGTGATTCAAGGAGGACAACAAGGGGTGACATCATATTTGCAACTTGAGAACACTTTCCGGATGACGTTGTATGACGTACTACTAAAGGCAACGAGGTGAAGTTTATAGGCTACGTATATATCCTTCTGAACACTCTTTCTTTTAGACAAAGTTCAGGAGCTGTGTGAGAGTCGAGGTGGCCGTCCCGGGCTGTCCGTCCTAACGAGCCTTCTGGTTTCCGTGGACGTAAAGCTCTATTGAACCATGCTTCGGCATTGGCCACAGCTTGTCCCTAATATGTCAACTGACATCTGAGGACATTAAGCAACACTACCTACCTACCTACCCGCCTTTCGTTCAGATCTCAAGATCTGTGTGAACAGGGAG
>JABMCL010000438.1:1840000-1852500 GCA_018857735.1 Alviniconcha marisindica | reverse complement strand
ATTGTTGGAATAACACGGAACGAAAAAGAAAAGAAAAATCTTGAAGACCTCCTAGAAGTGGCAGGTGGTTCTTTTGATGAATGTAGTCGAAGAAAAGAAAAACAAGTAAGTAAACATCTTGATGTTTTACGCCCAGTCAAACATTACGGTTATATCAGGACGAAAACAAAACCAAAGATATAGAAAAAAACACAAACACACAAAAACATACCCTACTAATGATGACGATGACGCATGCATTAGTATTGACGATGACGGCGATGATGATCCATGCAGCCTAATAATAATTTAGGATAGTAACAACAGTCAAAAGAAATGCGAAACGACTGAACAGTTAACGATCAGACTGTATGTAGCATATATACAGGCTACGCAGAACCCCCGTTGCTGTTCCAGTCACATTTGTCATGTAAGTGGTGCATGAAAGCCGATATTCTCAGTTCTCGGACTTCCACTCCTCCCACCCACCCACCCCCACCCCCCACCCCCCACCCCCCACCACACCCTCCCCCTTCACCACCACATCTCCACATGCGACTCAGCCTTTGAGGCCACCTGCAACTCCCTATAACTGGTTTACCGTGTTCTTTTGTTGTTATCAAGCGAGCAATTCAACGCAATTCAACGCGTAGACTTTGTAATCAATCAATTTATCGGTTTAGTAATCACAGCCCGCTGAGTCTTTTCATTCTCTAGAAACTCCATGGCCATAAAAAAAAAGAAGAAGGAAAAAAGAAGAAGAAGAAGAATTAAATGTTAGTAGTAAGTAACTGGCTGTTAACGTCTTTAACCGTCTAGGGTTATCTGAGGACGAACAAAATGTACAGGAATCTTAATGACTGCGTAAAGTATACAGGGCATAGATTACGCTATAATTCACGCTATGTGAACATGGCGTTATTCGTCGCTGTAAATCTGCTCACGGCTCGGTTAACCACGGCGAAGCGTTTGTAATCAAGTCTCAAAAGCAATTTTGTTGTCTTAGACAAATCGTGCGAGTCGGTAACAAGATATACTGTATAATTATATATTTTTAGATGCTTGGTATCTGAATAAACGCTGAACAGCGATGTGCTTGGCGCACTGGGGAAAAACAAAGCAAAACAAAAGAGAAAAATGCTACCAAAACACAGAGAGAGAGAGAGGGGAGAGAGAGAGGGGGGGGGGGGAGAGAGAGGGGGGAGAGGGAGAGAGGGAAAGGGGGGGAGAGAGGAGAGGGGGGAGAGAGAAAGAGGGAGGGGGGAAAGGGGGAGAGAAAGGGGAGGAGACTTGGCTGAATCAGTAGACCTTCAAAATGTTTGGTATGACCGAAAAGTTGTTCCGGTGTCGTGCATTCCTGAATGTGCGCCACTCCTTAAACACACACACACACACACACACACACACACACACACACACACACACACACACGACATCGGTGTTTCGACCCCCCAGAAGGCTAGCCATAGAAAACAACCCCCTCACCTGGCATGATAGAAGGCCTATACACACCTCCGCGTCACCGCCACCCGCCCTAAACTGTAAAACTGTCGCAACCCTACCGCCGTCAAAGCTAACAGTATTACCTACTGACCTCCAACTGTTAGTGTAGTCCATCCGATCCGAAACTCTATTGACTCACTGTCTCTTTGTTCAGTGTCAACGATAAAGATCAACCCTCCGACCCAGTCCCGGCGGAATACAAAGCAGCCAGCCGTCAGTGGCTTCTTTGTCGTCTCACGTAGCACACAATCAAAGATCGATCAGCATTGATCACTGTGCCTGCAGTCCTGGACACCCTAAAAGAAGCGCCCAGGGAGTTCGGGTAGCTTCAAAGTTAGTCTCCGGAAAATAACTCCACTTTATGAAGTTGTCAGCCGGGCACGAACATGTTTTGTTTTTGTTTTTTTGTTTTTTTATGGATGTGTCGAGCAAACAAAGAAAGAGGGTTTGTTTGGTCGAAGCACTGCAAATTCAATAAATGCTGTCTCGAAAGGCTATTATTGAAATACACTGAGGCTGTGTAGGCGTGCCGACATGTACGTTGGCGTAAGACTTGATCAAACATCTGTGGTTATAATAACAGCCTATATCGACGAACTCCTCGCTAGTTCATGCGCTGCAATGCATGTTACATGCAAGTATCGCACTTTGAAGTTCTTGCGAGGAGTAAAGAGAGAGAGAGAGAGAGAGAGAGAGAGAGAGAGAGAGAGAGAGAGAGAGAGAGAGAGAGAGAGAGAGAGAGAGAGAGAGAGAGAGCATGTTTTAATAATACCTCCGAGAAAAACTCGTACACAGTGATATGTACCTGCACCATGTATTCTGCTTCGTGAAAACACATAAAAGGTTCAAAACAACGCTATTTATGAGGACAAAAACACAATCTTCAAATTTTCGGGGTAATCTCCTTTGTCAAGCTACAAAACGACACTTCAACAACAGTTAAACGATGAAAAAAGATGAAAAATGAGATGGAAAGCTAAACCACTTATCTGTTTTTGCTTAAGCTATGCCGTTTTCCTGTCCAGAGCTTGGAAGAACGCTACCAGTCATTCTTGCTTTAGATTTTATTTTTATTTTTTCTGTTTTGCGCAGTTCATTCTCCTTTAACACGGACAGAGCTTCGGGTTACATGATTAAGTCTACACTTGTAGACCGCAAAAGCAGGCACAGCCCCATCCTGTACCATTTACTGATTTTGGGCCGTCTACCCTATATTGCTTATTTTTATGCTCCTCGTGCCAAATAGTCGGCGACTCGGTCGCTGTTGTTGCGTCTCTTGTCACACGTGTGACGTCTACCCTGAGCATTACAATCTCCTTTGTGTTCTATGTTCAAAGTATTTTAAGGCAGTCTGAGAGGGTGGGTGAGAGAGGAGAGAGAGAGGGGGGCGGGGGGGGGGGGGAGAGAAGAGAAAGAGAGAAGAGAGAGTGTGTGTGTGTGTGTGTGTGTGTGTGTGTGTGTGTGTGTGTGTGTGTGTGTGTGTGTGTGTGTGTGTGTGTGTGTGTGTGTGAGTGATTTGCTCTCCCACAACATTAATTGCATCTTGTCATTGCAAACTGTCATGCAAAGAAGGGGGATACTAACAGATAAACAATCGCATACGTTTAACAGTGTGTCTGTTGGAAACTTCCCAAGCGACGATTCAAGATACAAACTACACAAAGCCGCTCTGTGTGCGTAGCATGTATATAAAATTATTCGAGTAACCATTTTCCGCCTGCAAGTATGATATGAAGAGGGAACTCTCGGGTCTGAACAGCAAGTGGTCAGTTAGTGTAACAAACCACTTGATTCGGCATAACTGGCGACTTTGATAGCGTCTCACAGCATGACCACTTTTGATAGTGTCTTAGTTCGTCGGCAATGAAGCTGCACTATCTGCATGCAAGTCTGAATCCGATAAAGAGGAACGTATCTATGTTGCCCAGCGTATGTTTGCTCCGTTTCTGTTTTACATCGTCATAACTGGCGACTTTGATAGCGTCTCACAGCATGACCACTTTTGATAGTGTCTTAGTTCGTCGGCAATGAAGCTGCACTATCTGCATGCAAGTCTGAATCCGATAAAGAGGAACGTATCTATGTTGCCCAGCGTATGTTTGCTCCGTTTCTGTTTTACATCGTCTCTACTCTGACCTGTCCATGGACCTGTAGATATAGGTCCATGGACCTGTCCCATTGTTCGGCTGTAACGAAACTCCAATCACTGGTTTACGACATCCTTCCTTCAACCACTGCCTTCCTTCAACCACTGCCCACTGTGTGTGCTTAGTTACGCCATAGGGTCCAGAAAACTGTTAGCTAACGAGCAGTTTTTTGCTGGTGCTCAAACACAATACGTTTGTTACAAACAACTCAGATTATATCAGACGTTTGTTTCATAATTAAACTGACCATGTTGCTTACGCCAGCTCAAATAAAACCAAAATCGTTTGAATCGAGACGGAACTCTTTTCAAAAAATAACCAGGGGGGATGCGCCTCATGTTTTACGTGCGTGCTTGGGCGCTAGGTTGCTTCTACAGTCATATATTAGTACCCGAACCTTTCGGAGGGCGCTGACCGCGTCGGTGGACAGCTGCGCGGAGATAAAGAGTGCCCCTTCAGGGGCGTAACTAAATCTGGCAGAGTTTGGAGGAAGGTGCCGGAAAGCGATGCTCGGAGTTTGGAGGAAGGTGCCGGAAAGCGATGCTCGGAGTTTGGAAGAAGGTGCCGGAAAGCGATGCTCGGAGTTTGAAGAAGGTGCCGGAAAGCAAGCTCGGAGTTTGGAGGAAGTTGCCGGAAAGCGATGCTCGGAGTTTGGAGAAGGTGCGGAAAGCGAAGCTCAGAGTTTGGAGGAAGGTGCCGGAAAGCGATGCTCGGAGTTTGGAGGAAGGTGCCGGAAAGCGATGCTCGGAGTTTGGAGGAAGGTGCCGGAAAGCGATGCTCGGAGTTTGAAGGAAGGTGCCGGAAAGCGATGCTCGGAGTGTGGCTGTGACTTGTCTCGGCTCTGTGTTGCCCCGGCTCTGTAATGTTACTCAGTCTCTTTGATGTTGCCGACGGTCTTGTTGCGCCAGGTTTGTCTTGCTCCCACTCCATGTAGTAGCCTCGGCTCTGTTATGTTGCCCCGGCAATACGTTTCCCCAGCTCTGTGTTGCATCAGATCTTTGTTTGTTTGTTTGTGAATGTGTGTGTGTGTGTGTGTGAGAGAGAGAGAGAGAGAGAGAGAGAGAGAGAGAGAGAGAGAGAGAGAGAGAGAGAGAGAGAGAGAGAGAGAGAGAGAGAGTGGGTGTGTATGTCTGTGTGTGTGTGTGTGTGTGTGTGTGTGTGTGTGTGTGTGTGTGTGTGTGTGTGCGCGCGCGCGCCCAGTGCGTAGTGTGCGTGAGTGTGTGTGTGTGTCTGTATGTTTGTTTGTGTGTGACTCTCTTCTCTTCTCTCTCTCTCTCTCTTCTCTTCTCTCTCCTCTTCTCTCTCTCTCTGCTGCTCCGGTGTGTGTGTGTGTGTGGTGTGTGTGTGTGCGTGCGTTTGTGTGTGTGTGTGTATGTGTGTGTGTGTGTGTGTGTGTGTGGTGTGTGTGTGTGTGTGTGGTGTATTTGATGTGTCGATGTGGTGTGATGGTTCGGCGTGTGTGTGTGTGTGTGTGTGTGTTGTTGTGTGTGTGTGTGTGTGTGTGTGTGTGTGTGTGTGTGTGTGTGTGTGTGTTGTATTGAACAGACGAGGTAAATGAAACGATTGATGTGTCAACCTGTGTCATTGCAAGCTATACAGGCTGTATCTCACGACCACAAAATTTCTGCAGGCTTTTGAATGACTGCATTTGGTTCTATAGCGGCCAGTATAAAAGAGTTTCGTTTTTGAGTTACCTCTCAAATAAATTATTTATCCAGCCGAACATGAACCTTACGATTACGTAAAACGATTACGAACTCATTTTTCGTGCTTATTAAAAACGATGTGGTTGATCTGTTTTGTGTCTAGCGTATAACGATATTGGTTTACGCAAAAACGATTGGTCTTTCAACAATGGTTATTGTAACTTTAGAAATTGTTATACGCGCGCGCGCGCGCGCGCGCACACACACACACACACACACACACACACACACACACACACACACACACACACACACACACACACACACACACACACACACACACGGGTTCCCGCACACTCCCGCTTGTAAATATGTGTTTACTCAGTCGTATCTGCACGTTTGCTATACTTGCATAGAGGTCATTATTAAATAATTATATATCAGTTTACTTGATGAAACTATGCAGCAGCAACAACAACAAAATAGCATTTGTTTATCATAGAAGTCTGAGTGAAATGCAGGTTACATCAGAAAGACCAAAGATTATGTTTACATGCACGGAGAGAGAGAGAGAGAGAGAGAGAGAGAGAGAGAGAGAGAGAGAGAGAGAGAGAGAGACAGACAGAGACAGACAGACAGACAGACAGACAGACAGACAGACAGACAGACAGACAGACAGACAGAGACAGAAACAGACAGAGACAGAGACAGAGACAGAGAGACTCAGAAAGACAGGCAGGCAGGCAGACAGACAGACAGACAGAGACTGAGACTGAGACAGACAGGCAGGCAGGCAGGCAAGCAGGCAGTTAGACAGACAGGCAGGCAGTCAGTCAGACAGCGACAGAGAGAGAGAGAGACAGACAGATACAGAGAGACAGAGACCGACGGAAAAACAGATAGAGATAGAGAAAGACAGAGACAGGGAGACACAGAGAGCGAGAGGGGGAAGAGAGGGAGACAAACAGAGGTAGACACACAGGCAGAGACAGGCAGAGGTCGACAAACAGAGAGACAGAAAAGCAACGCAGATCAGAGAGAGAGAGAGAGAGAGAGAGAGAGAGAGAGAGAGAGAGAGAGAGAGAGAGAACAATGAAGAACTGAGAAGAAGAAAAGAAGTAAGAGAGAGAGGGAGTCTGACACAGACTTACAAACAGAGATAAAAAACCGTCAATATACTTACCAAAGTAACCGCTATCAGAACGAAACTCACCCGGCCACGGCAGCTACAGCAACAACTAAAAAAACAACAACACAGCACTGATCCGAACAGCGCCGCGCACCCTCTGTGCCGTAAATCTCCGACAGTGACAAGCAAAGGCGTGAGAGCTTAAAGCGGTGCAGTCCCCGGGGGAGTGTTTATGAACTCACTGTCTACATCAACAGTGTCGAACACTTTATATAGCCACGCCAGATAGCGGCTATTTGCACAGATCGAAGAGCTAGCTGCTATAGCTGACGGAACCAGCAGTGCCCTTGACGGATGCATACCCAGCCTACTGTCGTGAGTGAATAACCAGTGTCTGCGGCCTCGACTGGTCACTCGAGAATACCACAACGACAACCAGTGACTATTACATTTTGCATCAGCGCTGGAACGAAGTTGCTACAAACGGGATCCTGTGTGTGTGTGTGTGTGTGTGTGTGTGTGTGTGTGTGTGTGTGTGTGTGTGTGTGTGTGGTGTGTGTGTGAGAGAGAGAGAGAGAGAGAGAGAGAGAGAGAGAGAGTTAATTCGGAGGAGTCTGTGGCTTCAAGTGGTCACCCTCAGGTTCTGCAGCGGAAGATAGCGGCTATTAGCATAAAATTATTACATTTTAGATACGGCGCTGTTGAAGCTGGAACGTGACACAGTAGTAGTAGGGTATAAGTGTTCGCGTTCGTACTGTCGTGAGTTAATCGTGCGAGTCTGTGGCTTCAACTGGCCTCCCTCAGATGTTACAGCGGCAAAATAATAACGGTTATTAGGATTTAAAAAAAATAAATGTTTTATTAAATTTTAGACAAAGCGCTGCTTAAGTTGGAACGTGACGCAGTAGTAGTAGGCTACAAGTGTTTGTTTTCATACTGTCGTGAGTAGCTTCTCAGAGCTCAGGACCTGTGTGAAAAGTCGAGGTGGCCGTCCTTGGCTCCCAGTTCCTGATAGTCCTTGTGGTCTCTGTGGACGTAAAGCAACATTGAACTTGAACTTGTCGTAGTTAATGCCCCCCATCTTTCCCCTGTTACAAATGTCATCCACTGAGACCATGAAGCAAACAGCTCATAATTATTAGCTGCAAACTTATTTAAGAGTTCTAAACCCTGAAACGTGTGCACACCACTGTAGTTGGCAGGTTAACACCCAGAACAATGGAGCAGCCTACCGAGTTTTTTGTTTTGTTTTCTGCTCCTTTCCGTTCGTTCGCATGGTGTGTGGAGGGCGTGCACCCTTTAGAAAACGCAATCTTTCGTCCTCCGAACACGCGAACACACACGGTCCAAACTGGCTTATTAAAAACGTCCTGATAAAATGAGAGGTGTTCGGGCGTGGAGAGAAGAGGTGGGGGTGGTCGGTGCCGAGGGGTTGGGTGGATGTGGGGCGGCGTGGGGTGGCGTATCTGACGGACTGGGGAGAGGGGGTGGAGGTGGGGGGGGGGGGGGGGGAGCTCGGAAAGGTATAGCGCGTTGATAATGTTGACCACAGCAACCACCGCGATAACAAATACACAATGGCAATTATGGTGCTGTGATTGCTGCTGAATGCATGTCCGTGCCGTTGTCGCTTCGATGTACTGGTGCTGTTGTCGTTTGGATCTTGTTGGTCCAGCTGTCGTTTCGATCTCGAGGTACTGTTGTTGTTTCTCTCTGTAGGTGCTGCTGTCATTTCGATCTGTAGGTAGTAGTGTTGTTTCGCTCTGTAGGTGCTGCTGTCATTTTTTATCTGTATGTACTCCTGTCGTTTCGATCTGTAGATGCTGCTGTCGTTTCGATTTGTAGGTACTGCTGTCGTTTAGATTTGTAGGTACTGCTGTCGTTTCGATCTGTATGTACTGGTGTCATTTCGATCTGTAGGTACTGCTGTCGTTTCATTTTGCAGGTGCTGCTGTCGTTTAGATCTTGCTGGTACTGCTGTCGTTTCGATTCGTTTCGATCTTGCTGGTACTGCTGTCGTTTCGATTTGTAGGTACTGCTGTCGATTCGATCTGTAGGTACTGGTGTCGTTTCGATCTGTAGGTAGTGTTGTCGTTTCATTCTGCAGGTGCTGCTGTCGTTTAGATATTGCTGATACTGCTGTCGTTTCGATCTTGCTGGTTTCGATCTTGCTGGTGCTGCTGTCGTTTCGATCTTGCTGGTACTGCTGTCGTTTCGATCTTGCTGGTGCTGCTGTCGTTTCGATCTTGCTGGTGCTGCTGTCGTTTCGATCTTGCTGGTATCAGTTGCTGTCGTTTCGATCTGTAGGTACTGCTGTCGTTTCGATCTTGCTGGTGCTGATGTCGATTTGATCTGTAGGTATAACTGCTGTCGTTTCGATCTGTCGGTGCCGACTTCCGTTGTTGGTGCTGTTTGCTGCTGTTGTTGCTGCAGCATCTGTTGCTTCTGTCGTTGTTGCTGCTGCTGCTCTGCTACTGCTTACGTTGGTCGTGGCTGGGTGATCGGTGTTGTTGCTTCTATTGCTACATCTAATCCTACTGTTCTGCAGCTATTGATGATGAGGATGATAATGGTGATGATGACAACGACGATGTTGAGATGGCATGTAGATCGTTCAGCTAAAAACAAAAACAAACAAGACCGGCAGATTATGAACTAAGCCTTCAGATTACGATAAAACGTCCAGCGTTCTTTTGAACCATTTATGTGTTTGGATGTTCATATTACGTAACACCGATACATAATTTTAACTGTTTAAAAAAGAAACATTTTCCCCTCTATTTTTATTTTATTTTATTTTTTCTTCTTCTACTTTTTTAACAACTGTTTACAAGGAACTGAAACATGATAGACATGCACTCATGCTTGTCGCTGCATGGTTGCTTAACTCTGGCCGGCAGTAAGCACTGCCCTGGGGGACAACTGCTGATGAATTTACACTCTAAAACCTCTCTGCGTCCGCAGCCATGCACATGATTGCAGCGTGCAGACAATCGATGGCTGCACGAAAAGTGCCCATTACCGCTGGTTGTTTGTTGACAGACAATCCGCACGTGACAACCGCTTCATTTTGTTGGGTCTGACGAAGGAGAAAAACACACTGTGATTTTGCAAGCTTTAGCACTACCGGAGGTTGGGGGTGGGGGGTGTGGGGGGTGGGAGGGGGTTTCCACTGAGTGTCCTCCACTCCACCCCCACCCCCCTCGCCCTCCAGCTCTCTCTCTCTCTCTCTCTCCTCTCTCTCTCTCTCTCTCTCTCTCTCTCTCTCTCTCTCTCTATGTGTCTTTCTCTGTTCGTTTCTACCCCCTCCCCTCCTGTCTCTGTCTTTCTCCCTGTCTGTCTGTCTGTCTGTCTCTGTCTGTCTGTCTGTCTGTCTGTCTCTCTCTCTCTCTCTCTCTGTCTCTCTCTGTCTCTCTGTCTCTGTCTGTCTGTCTGTCTGTCTGTCTGTCTGTCTGTCTGTCTGTCCTGTCTGTCTGTCTCTGTCTCTCTCTCTCTCTCTCTCTCTCTCTCTCTCTCTCTCCTCTCTCTCTCTCTCTCTCTCTCTCTCTCTCTCTCAGCTGTCTCTATGTGTGTCTTTCTCTGTTCGTTTCTACCCCCTCCCCTCCTGTCTCTCTCCCTGTCTGTCTGTTTCTCTCTGATTCTCTCTCTCTCTCTCTCTCTCTCTCTCTCTCTCTCTCTCTCTCTCTCTCTCTCTCTCTCTCTCTCTCTCTCGTTGTCGTCACCTTTAATGAGTTTCCTTTCTTATTCTTGTTGTTCTACACGCACACAAGCACTCGATCTTTGTCCGTCTATCTCCGTACGTGTCTGTCGCCGTCTGTCCCCCCCCCCCCCCCCCCCGTCCCTCCCCCCCTCCCTCCGCCCTCCCCCAGTCTTTGATCATACCAGTTGCCGGTGGAGACCTACAACATAGTGTCGTTCTGTGGACAGTTGTTTGAAGCGTTTGAAGCACGTGTCGCTCTATCCCTTAATCCAGCGCATTGTGTCTGCCTAACCTGGCCTGTATCTCGTGCCGGGTTGCTCTGTAGTTGTAGTGCCAAGATCCCAGAGAAACATAGTGTGCCTACGGTGTCATTCAGGTAGCATTTAACCTCTCTTGTAGTGTATCGATTTATGTAGCGTGTTGTTGCAGTTTTACCTCCTTCGTCCTTGATTGTTACATGTGGGCGTACGTGTGTGTATTTGCACACGAGACGAGGGCACGCGCGGGAGTCTGTGTGTGTGTGTGTGTGTGTGTGTGTGTGTGTGTGAGAGAGAGAGAGAGAGAGAGAGAGAGAGAGAGAGAGAGAGAGAGAGTGCGTGCGTGCGTGCGTGCGTGCGGTGTGTAACAGGAGATGGAGTTTTCTGTCAGACTACAGGATAGGTGATTGTAACTGCTCTATTTCTACGTCGGTCTTTGTTGACTGTGAAACATATGACGAAATGATGAAATAATAATAATAATGTACATTTATCATGCGCTCATCAACGCCTGGAGCACTCTGTTCAGTTCAGTTTATTTTCGGCTCCTTTCATTTACGTTTTTTGTTGATATCAGTGTCAGAAGATCCGAACGCGATTAGGGGTGTGTAGTGGTGACTTGTTGAAAAAGAAACTTGAAAGAAGAAGAGAAATAATTAATGATGTGTCCTACTTATTAATGTCGTGTTACTCCTACCATGCCCGTTGTTACCCTCAAACGATCTGCTGCTGCTGCTGCTCTCTCTCTCTCTCTCTCTCTCTCTCTCTCTCTCTCTCTCTCTCTCTCTCTCTCTCTCTCTCTCTCTCTCTCTTCTACACACACACACACAACACACACAACACACACACACACACACACCACACACACACCCACAAACACACACTCAAAGACACACACACACACACACACACACAACACACAAGCGCGCGACATCACACACACACACACAAAACACACAACGCGCCCCACAAATCACACACGCATCACACACCACACACAACACACACACGCACCACCACACCAACACACCCCACACACACACACACACACACACACACACACACACACACACACACACACACACACACACACACACACACACACACACACACACACACACACACACACACACACACACACACAAACGCACCCCGCAAGCTCAAGACAAGGGCAGTAACACAGCAGACACTGTAATAAATATCGAACGGGAGCTGAATTCAGCAAAATCGATGGTGCGATAAAGATGACCGTTTGGTGTTTTTGGTATCGAAAACCCTCAGATTGTGTGTGTGGTGTGTGTAGTGTGTGTGTGGTGTGTGTGTGTGTGGAGGAGGGAGGTGGAGGGGGGGTGCGCGCGAGCGTGCGTGTGAGTGTGTGTGTGCGTGTGCGTACGTGGTTGCGTGTGTGTTTCTCCCGACAAACGAAAAGCCCAGCGCTTTATTCGAGCCGGCCTAAGGCATTCCATACAACACTGCGCCGGACATTGATAATGATTTCTTGCACTTCGTCGTCGGACCTCAGAGACTATTCCCTGACAGAGGCTGCCTTTGTTGGGCTACATTTATCTTCAGTGTTTGGCTAGGATCCCTAGAGACTGGATGTTGTTAGGGCATACTCGGCCCTGATGAATGCCATTCATCCTAATACACGTCATATTCCCTTCATGAAAAAAATAAAATATTAAAAATAAATAGACGACGCACGTCAGGAATCCACGATAATGAATTGTTATGGTCTAGCATCAAACCTCTCCAAGATTTCTCAAACAAATGCTAGGACACACTCGAGCCAAGTTGTTATCTTTCGTGCAGACGTTTTGTGCCCTGTTCTTCCTTTGACGGGGCAGGCAGCGCTACGGAGTTAAACACGGACCCGTGGGCCATAAACCCACCCAAATCTATCACGGGTAGGCAGGCACAGGCGGGGCTGAGCTCTCGGGTTGCATAGTGCTGGACCATGTCGGGTGACACTGGCGACACGCAACAAGGGCTGACAACTCGACCCCCCCCCCGGCTGCGTGGCTTGAGTAGGCTCCCTTTGTGACGGTCATGCACCCTCCTGACCTTCGTTTCAATCTTGCGGTCCTGCGTAGTTGCTTGATGCATTAATCATAGACGGGGTATTTTAAAGGGGAGCCG
>JABMCL010000438.1:1805000-1832500 GCA_018857735.1 Alviniconcha marisindica | reverse complement strand
TGGGTTACTGATAATTTAATCGTCACAAATTGCTGTAGCTGCGAAATGAACGTTATTCTGAATCGCTAACCGTCTTAATACTTACGCAATAACTTGAAACAATAATTAATTCAGTTTATTGTGTACACGATGGGAAGGAAACACAATTACTGATTCGTACGATCCATTGTGTATGCCATACTAACAGTGGGTAATCTTGAAGTTTACAGTCCGATCTAGCCATTATTAACGTTGTGGACAAGCAGGACTGAAGAGAGATGAACCCATGAAGGTGGAAACTGCTGATTGGAACCGTACAGTGACTGAAGAACTTTGGAACTGATCTTTTCTAATACCGTATTTTAGGCCAAAATTGTATTGGGTTTAACTAAAAATACTGCCCTGCACACATTTGTGAAAATAGATGTCTAATGAGTGTGTTTTGTCCTGCCGCTTTCATTCGTGAATGATGAAATGAAGCAGCAGAACTTGTCGGTACAGTTTGCAATTTGCAAAATGTGAAGCATGTTTCTGATAACGAGATACAAAACAATACAATAGGGCATGTCATATATGTCTTCTTCTTCTTCTTCTTCTTCTGTATACTTTCCAACTTCAAAACTCTGAAGACTGATACTTTTAGTGCATGCTGATTTATTTTGGTCTTTGGTAATGGTATGCAAGAGTGAGTTGGTGCAGTAAAAATACAAACTTGATATGATTTGAACCTGTTATTGACTTTTACACAGTTGCACAAAGACAAGTCCAATATGAAATATTTATATCACATGGCATTGGAAAATGAGTAGATTATTGTGATGTTTTGGCATGAAAACCTCTGAAAGTTTATATTTATTATAAATATAAAATTATGTATAAATATATATATATATATATCAGTTTGTCTGTAAAGTAACCATGCCTAATATTTTATTAGGAAGAGAACTGACTCCCCATCTCACCTCCCTCCCCTCTCCCCAAGCAATCTATACATATTGTACACGCACAAGTATACCTTCATACCCCACCTCCACCACTACCTCAAGGTCAGCTGAATCTGTTGTTGGGAAAAGACTTTCAATTATAAGTACATCTGTATTACTGTAACCCACACCCAAGGGCCAAATAGATGTTAAAAATATCTTAGGGTTTGATGTACATGGTGTGAGTGAAAAAATAATGAACATAATTCTTGTTAATAAATGTATACTGTATGTGCAGTCATCTAACATATTCAGTCTGGAGGGCCACACAGTCACAACAGGGAGTTGCACAACTTTGCTCTTCAGCGTCACCACAAACAGTGCCAACCACAGAGGCAGCACAGAAAAGTGATGAACTCAAGCTGAGTGAAACATGTGTGAAGGTGAGACTTGTATTTTTGTGCAGTTTAACTATAACACTAATATGTAATAATAACAGCTGCAGAATATGTGTTCTTTATTTTTGAACTTGGAACTGGATCGATGGAACTACTTTGGTAAAAATTGAAAATAACACTCGTCTTAAAGACAGCTTTTGGAAAGCCAGATGTTTGCAAACATGAGCACATTTTGTGATTTATAATAATAATAATAAAGAGGATTTCTAGAGCGCCCATCTACCATGCAAGATGGCAGCACAGGGCGCTTTACAATAACACTAACCACACACACATACACACACAGCATCGAACGAGGGGATGGGCAGGGTTGTGAAAACCAGTTTAGAAATAATAATTAAACTGGTGCGTATTTTTATTCTTTTTATTTATTATTTCAGTGCAAATGCCACTTTACTGTTCTTCTTTGACTTTTTGTTGCTATTGATTGGTTTGTGTTGTTCCCTTCATCAGCAACTGAAAAAACTGACTACCAATAGCAATTCTGTGCTGCGTGTCGTCGTGGAAGGTGGGGGATGTTCTGGGTTTCTGTACAAGTTCGAACTGGACACAGAGATTAACGAGGATGACAGGTACTTGTCTTACATGCACTGCTGAAGATGCTTATCTGAAACTAGTGAAAGCTTTGTAAAGTTGATTCAGTCAGAACAGTTTGGTCAGTTCACATGATAATTATATTTTATGATCCTTAAGCCTTCTGGAAACACCTCTGTGTGGAAATGGCAACAGAAATGTCACTGTTCATGTGTTTTTGTTTGTTTGTTTTTTGTTCAGATAGGAAGATGCTTTAATAATAATAATACATTAATAGCAATAAAAATTTAAAAAAATGCTGAAAACTTGTACAGCACATGTATCCAGATAAAAGCTGCTATCTAGGAAGTTTAGTCACTTTACAACTACAAGGATGCATTCCAACAGAAACATTTGAACATTTTGTTTTTAGGGTTTATGCAGTCCATTTGTTGAAGAACATCTGATCATGACCTAAAACTGAATACTGACAAAAGACCAGTCTTTTGAGGCCCACAATGCGATGAATGCTGTATAAATTTATAATTATATGAAATCAGGGCAAATGAGTTCTCTCCCCTAGACCAGGTGTAGACAGCTGTTAGCACTTTCTGACTTCTTTTGCTTTTTTGTTTGTTTGTTTGTTTGTTGTTGTGGGTGGGGTGGGAGGGCTTCTTTGTACAATTTGTATTGAAATAAAAAATTAGCAAACAATCTTTGAAGAAATAATTCATTACCAATTTTTTATTTTTTTAACTGACATATAAATATAATATATATAAGAAATAGTCCATTTAAAACAAATTGTTGTTGCAATGTCAGCAATACCAAGGTGGTGTGCTTTTGCATGGTATTTATTACTGTCCTCATTACTGAGGAGAGTGAATATAATATACACTGATGGCTAGCTTCACCCCTGCAACTGCAAGACAGTAAAGTTGCTGTGTGTATCTGAAAATAGTAATCATGGTTTGAAAGCATCATGGTGCTTATCACCCCGCAGGGCCAGAAATGGTGTCTGCCATCCAGATGAAAACTTTCTTCTTACCAGACCACCTCCCCTAAAAACTCAAGCACCCTCTGGTCTTCATTGAAAAGTGGTCTACAAAAGGGGTGGTCTATGGTGAGGGGTTTATTTCCATGGAAATAAGGAAGAGTTTTGCTAAAAATGGGTCTCAAAAGAGGAAATTGAAATTGTCATGAAATTGTCTTTTATCGGGGGTTCCACTGTGCTATGCAGGCACTAACATTTCATGTACAGCTTCCCTGTTTACGTAATATGAATATATGTATACATTTGATTTTAGTTTTCACAACAACAAAAAAGACTGCCATTCAATGTTTCATTAAAATGAAGAACTTGCCCATCTTCTTGCATACAAGAAACCCTCCCCATCTTCTTGCGTGCATCATGTATGGAAGAACAGCCATCCAATGGAAAGACATCCATACATGTATGTCAGTGAAACTGTGCAGCTTGCATAGTGTACCACTACAGTTTAGTAACAGAGGACTTCGCTTGTTTTGCAGGGTGTTTGAGAAGGATGGGGCCCGTGTGGTGGTGGACAAAGACTCCCTTGAGTTCGTGCGGGGGTCCACAGTGGACTACTATGAGGAGCTGATCCGCTCTGCCTTTCGCATCATCGACAACCCCAAGGCTGAGCAAGGCTGCTCCTGTGGGGCTTCCTTCACCATCAAGCCATGAACGCAGCCCGTTGGCCTCCATTGTGATATTCATTGACACTTGAGTTCAGGAGTTTGCATTGGAAGTAGAGCATTCTTGGAGGAGTTCATGGAAGCAGAGCATTCTTGGTGGAGTTCATGGTTGTTGTTGTTGTTGTTTTCATTGCTCTTCCACCTTTTCCCTCCCACCCCTACCCCAAAATGTGGCATAACTTTCCAACCAAAGAAGTTGCCATTTACATGAAGAAGTAAAGAGAGAGAGTGACTGGAATCAAGGAAATCACTTCTTCCCAACTCTTGACATAAAGTTATTGGAGAGAGAGAGAGAGAGAGAGAGAGAGAGAGAGAGAGAGAGAGAGAGAGAGAGAAAGCAACTAAAGGGAATGGGTGCATTAGGGATATTTTAATCACTTTGACTTGAGCTAATTTTCCTCTTCAAGTAGTTTATTTTAAAGAGTGTACTGCCTGAAGTGGCTTGCAGCTGGCAAATTTTTATTTGATGTCATCACCCTCTTCTTCTTCTCATGCATTATGTTGAAACCATGTTTTTGGGCAACAGTTTGGTTGTTGTTGTTGATTGCTTTTATATAGCGCTATTCTTCGCTCTCGAGCAGACTCACTGCACTCAAATAAGTGATTAGCTTTTTATAGCGCGTTTTTGAATATATCCACTGAAGTGGTGTACTTACAGCACTGGCATGGCTTGTGCCACATGAAACTGCTGCTGTCTCAACATGATCTGTGTACACCATACAACCATGCACATGTCACTTTGTGCAAAGTGACATACATAAGGTGCATGCATATTTAGCTGTATATCTGCCACCTGCACTTTTGGCAGAATGACCAGGGTCTTTTATGTGCACTGCGGTAACATGGGGGTGGAACAAATACCGAAATAAGAGTCAGCACAGAAAGTTGACCCAGGAGAATAAACTTTTGCCGCCATTCCTGCAGGGATTTGAACCTGCAACCTTTCAATCATGAGTCTGGCGCTCTAACCATTGAGCTATCCCCACTCCCCCGCCACTCTAACCATTGAGCTATCCCTGCTGGTTGTGGAAATGTTGCACTCAACTGCATATTGATATTCATATGACGTGCCTGAACTGGAAAGTCGTGCGGGCCCTTCAGGCTACCTTTATAGATAACTTTTATATAGTGCAGTGAGTTTGTGTAGATCAGGGAATAGCACTAAATAAATGGTATATATATCTGGTAGTATTATTAGGTGACTGGCTTCTTGTTTGTGAGTTGGAATCCCAGCAGCAGCAGCAGACATGTCAGCATGTGGCATGGACTGAGCTTGATGCCCAAAATGACCGATGTAAACTGAAGTGCTGCCAGTTGTGCTGAAGGATCTCTTGGCTATGAGTGGAACAGAATGTGGGATATGTGAAAGTGAAAGCGGAATATAAGCAAAAAAGTTGAGAGGGGAAAAAAGTGCTTATGTTGGCTTAATGGCTGCTGAGTGGAGCTGGGCGAGGAGTTTAATTAACACTAACAGTGCTGGCAATTTTCGCTCATGTTTACGAGATTTTCCCGGTCACTTATCAGATGACAGTATGATGACCAGCTGATAATGATATTACTATTAGTATGGCCAAACAGGCTTAGATGTGTCTACCCGACTTGTGCAGACATACTCAGATTGCATGTGTTGTGGTCAATTGAGAGAGTGGTGACCTGTTCAAGAATTAGGCCGTGTGAGAATTACGAATTATGCAGAATTATGAAGTGTCTTGAGTTTTTAGGCACATATTTGCCAGTTAAAACTGCGAACCAGCTGTGATTGTAAATATAACTGAACTACTCTCCAACATCCTGAGAAGAGCTGAAGCCCCACCCCCCCATACTCTACTCAAGAAAACTTGCAGATTCTGCTGTCTATTAGACAGAGGTGGAAATTGTATGCGGCTATATTTATTACCCCCTCACCCTCTTAGAACCTGTATTGCCCAGCGCTATGATTAGAGAATACCTTATGTGTGACTGGCTTAGACTCTCATGTTTTTGATGACACACTCATAAAATTAAACACCACAAAACTTTTCATGGTTTGTGCATGAGCAGGTTTATGTGTGTGTGTGTGTGTGTGTGTGTGTGTGTGCAGAAAGTTAAGGTTTGTCAACCAAATTATGTGCCACAGAACCAAATCAAATTTGGACAGTTGCAATTTTTTTAAACAAGATTACCAGTACTGTGCACTGTATTAAAACAGACTGGTATCAGTACTGTGTACTGCATTGAAACAGACTGATTTGTATCGTAAATGTATGCAATGATGGCATGTAAAACCAAACCAAATCACACAAAAACTGCTACAAAAACAAGAACACCACACACACGCACGCACACACACACAAATCAACAACTTTGTTTTCCATCTGTCACATTTATTCATGGCAATTCTATTAAGTTTCACTTAAATATATATTAGCATCAAGTTGCACCATTTATACACTTGCTTTCAAATACATTTGCTTTCATTTCCTGCATTTGTGATGCAATTTTCAATGCAGCATGATTCCATTTCAAAATTCTTGCTGCTGAGAGCTAAGGAGATGTAACCTAAAGTTTGAAGCAGTCCTCTCAACTAAGAAAAAGAAATTGTCAACTGAACGACTAAAGCAGCTTCCTTTTCCTAATAATGAGGACAAACATTACAAAAAGGCACCTTCAAAACTCAAAACTTGCAAACATGAGGAAATGACTAAAAATCTGAACATATAAACCATGAATTAGGTGAAGTTGCTTGAGAAACTATTTGAGTATCAGATAAACCATTCAGATCTGTCAAGAAGCTACTTGAATACAAGATTTACCGTTCAGATCTGTACTCCCAGCAGCCTTAAAAATGTTCTGTCCCATTCACTAAAACTGATAAGAATATGTTGGTCCAAGCCCATGTCAGTTAACTGTTGTGAAGAATGAAATCTGAAAGAACTTGCTCCATTTTCTAAAGTACTTAAATGATGATCTCACAATAACCACACTGAGAATTTTGACCTGGCCTCTATCCTCTAGTTGGCCCAGCAATGCTGACCATTACTTGGTTAATGAGTTGTGAATAAATCATGTAGGCATACTGAATTTATTTCCCTGCAAAGCGCTGCCTGAAGGCATAAGTTAACTGATGTCTGATAAGCGGTTTTATTAAATGACTGCTGTGGGTTAACTATAACTTGATAAGAGGGTTCAAGTAACTGAAACAGTTATAAAAATGAAAAAAAAGAATTTCACTTAAAGAACTGCATGATGATTTATGCAATTACTCCTGTTAACAAGTAATAAGCGGACAGTGTGGTGATGGCACAAGCTCCAATGCACAAAGAAGCCTTATATTTGCATCGCATAAACAAGCTACATGAACACTTCTTTTTCTTTTCTTCTTTTAAGCTCATTTAGAGTCATCAAATTGCACAAAGCAGACCTTTAGTTTAATACTAAAAAAGATTAACTGTCACCTTTATGGACTCAGAAGATCACATCACTAAATGCCACAAGAAGAACTCCGATGTACTTGTCGGGAAGGTTTTAGTAATATCCAACCCAGATCTCACGCTATCATTCTCCACATTTTTTCTCTTTTTTTCTTACATTTTTATTTTTACATGAAATGAACCCAGTTTGGGACTGGCCTTTCTGACCAACGCCCATGGATACAACTCTGGTAGTATGGCAACAGAACTTCTGCAGAGTGGCCCAAAATAATTCTCTGATTCCTTGGAGGAAAGTGCTGACCAGTGAGAGATGATGATATTCCAGTTCTACTTCTAGCCTTGACAGGCTGGAGGACTTTTACTGGACAGCAGCACTTGTCCTAGAGTCCAGAGCACCCATGTAACAAGTGGTCAAGGAAAACCCCCAGCTTGCACTCAGTTTCCACTTGTCTGGGAAGTGTGGCTGCCACATCAGGAACAGGCTTTGGGCTAAGGAGTGGTCAGGGAGAAAAGAAAGAGCTTGCACTAATTGTCCACTTGTCTCAAAAGTGTGGCTGCCACATCGAGAACAGGCTTTAGGCGTGGCTGGGTCCAGCAGGTTGACGAATGTGAGCAATGCACAAGGCAGACCGCTGGCACGGCAAATGTCCAACAACCTTGTTCTCATTGATCCACAACACTTCTATTTCTAACAAACCAAATTGATACAGAAAGACAGCGTCAATCACTTGATTTCTCATTGAACCTGTGATGGAGACAAAACAACAGCACCTTGCTTACAAGCTTTCAGTCACTCTCAGCAAGCTAACTACTCAAATGAATGTCAATTTTTAGTCCAGGATATTGACAACACATTGTCCACGTCCAAGCATGACCCAGTATGTGACACATAATAATTATGGTCAGCAGATCTATATGAGGTCTTGCTCGGATATGGATGAAATAGAAACACGTTCAGCTGTAGGAGCGTGCCAGTCCAACATGTTACATGGCAAAGATGACCGTCAGTGACAAGTGTTCTCACTTGTGGGTATCACCCTGATATAACCGCACTAGTTGACTGGGCGTAAAACACCACTTTACTTACTTACTCTCACTTGTGAAAAACTAAAAACAAAAACAAAGAAATCCCCCAAACAAAAAGCATGCATCACTGACTCCATACACTCGTGACCTGCAGCAGTTCAACGCCTACGACGCTTCCTTCCCCTTGCGGCTTTGCTGTCCTCATCAGCTTCCACTTTGACCGCCTCAGATTTTAACATGGCACACTTCCTTTTCAAAGGCCCCTTGTTCTTCCCCCTGCCTCTGGCCGGCTCTGCGCACACATCTTCACCATCGCTGCCGACTTCTTTAGCACCTGTGTCAAGGGGCTCTGATTTCAAGTGCACAAGTCGATTGTACTCTTTAGCACCTGGGGTAGGCAGAAGCGTGTCGAGGGGCTCTGATTTCAAGTGCAGAAGTCGATTGTACAGTTCTTGGGCGCGGTTAAACAGCCCCTGGTTGGTGGGAGGGGTGGCACTGAAAAGGTCCGTCTCTTGGCTACTTGTTGAAGGGTGCATGCTAGCGAAAGCCGAGGTGACGGCCTCCGAGCAAAGGGTGCAGCCACCGTGCTCCTCATGCAGGCTGGAAAGCTGCTGCTGGGCTGTGGCCAGTTGGCCCAAGACACTGGAGGGGTCCTTGGCGTCCACAGCGCGCTCGAGCGAAGCCTCTCCCAAGCACACAGGCAGTGAATGGTCAGCGGCGATAGTTTGTATCTTGAGGGCAATCTGCGCCAAGAGACGCTGAGTGGGACAGGCAGAGGACAGCCCTGGACACAACTCGTTCATGTGGGACACAATCTGTTCCAAGCTGTGCGTGTGATTGCAGTCACTCGAGCACTGCCCTCTTGGCTTGGGGCAGGCGGGAAAAAGACTGTGATGGCATGCCTCGGGCTTCGGGGGCACAACCATCTTGACTGTGACCTCTTTCGACTTGGCCTCCACAGCGTCACGCTCAGCCAACATTTGCCTGTACTGCGTCTTTCTGGGCATCTCTCTGCTCGATGCCTCCGGGTAGATGAAGGCCACTTCCTCGGCCATTGCGCTATCCTGCGAGGAAGTGGAGGCCCTGGGAGCATGCTCTCCCAGGGTCTGATCCCAGGGCATGGGCTTGGGCAGAGCCACCTCCTTGCCTGTGACCGTGGCCAGGTGCGAGGCCAGGATCTCCAGGTTCTTCTCCTGGGCCTGCATGTGCGCCTTCAGCTCCGACATCAGCCTGGACTGCTCCTGCAGCTTGCGGTCCTGCTCCGCGATCATGCGACTCTGCTCGCCAATCTTCACTTTCTGCTCGCGGTACTCCTTCGTCATCGTGGCAATGGCGGCTGAGTGCATCTGCATCTGTTAGCGAGGAATGAGACAGCAAAAGAAAAGAAAGCATGATGCAGTGGTACCATGTCGACAGCTGAATCACTTCTTCTTCACAGAAAATTGTTTCCAGGCTCAGAAACTAGTTCCAAACACAACGTAAAAGAGGTGGTACATGCAACATGGGCAAGCTAGGAATTAGGACATGTGTGGTTGCGTGCAGTCAATCCCACCTATAGCTCACAAATTTTGATTAGAAATTAAAAAAAACACCCAAAAAACAGGGAGTCATTCTAGAACAGTCATCAATTATCTGTAATTGTTATTGATACGTCATTGCAATTATTGTAATTGTTAATGTTACTGTCATTGTAATTGTTATGTAATTGCTAATGGTGTTCTTTAGTACCTTGCTGCACGTCATATGCGTTATGGTTGTTCAGCACTCTGAGATGCATGGCTGGCGTTTACAAAATTCAATTAAGTCCTTTTCTTGCTCTACTTTATGCTGGACAAAACAGTTTTGATAAAGCCAGTTTCCTTCCGAGCATTCTGCTATATTCTGGAGGCTGATCTGGACAGTACCTGGCTCTGTACCCGCTGGACGTCCAGTTTGAGAGGAGTGCGTCTCCAAGGAGTGCTGACCATAGGAAGAGGCATGGCCCAGGAATAGTCCAGCAATGGCACTCCTGAAACAACTCAACTGCAGGCACACTGTTCCAGAATTCCGTATTGTTCAGCAGACTACATGTTTCTTTATAAAAATGGGATTCAAGTCTTACGAAGCACTTACCTAAAATTCTATGGCAAGAAAACCTCAAGCTATTAAATTTTATGCTGTGTTAGTCCTTCCATGGATATTGCCATGGGTCTTAACTCTACTTTCCCTCTGAAGAATGGGCATCACAATTTAAATGTATAGCCAACTCTGCCCTTTAAAACAATTGTTACTAATGCAACTGACATTTTGGACGCCCTCCCACTGTCACTGAAATGTGAATCAGGATGTCACTTAAATGTGAAAGAACTGAAATCTTCCATAATGTAGCACTGGTCATTAAAACACACGCTTGTTCTCTGGCAACTAATTGTCTTTTCATGACTGACTCGGTGAATGTGCATCATATCTCTCCCCCCAAATAACAACAACAATATAAAAAAACTGCTTCATAAATTTGGAGGAAAAAAAGCTCCCTCCCATTTCCTTTTTTCTCTCGAAATTTTTAAACCACTGCAACAGCGCGCAATTTCAGTACTCGTGGGTCTTTGTACATGTATATAATTATACATCAGTGCATTATCACAAGATAACATTCCCCATCACTGACACACTGTCTGACAGTAACAATCTCCTTGTCCTGATCTGACCCTATGTGGTTGACAGGCTGCGCAAATCCAAGAACTAACCACCTGACAGTTCTCCAATGATACCTGACATGTCCATGCTGGAGGCGAACGGCCCAGACCCTATGCTGGTGTTGAGCGTCAAGGAGGGCGAGGAGGAGGGTCCGGAGAAGTACAGGGACTGGGAGCACTCGTTCATCTGGGCCTTCAGGATGGGCACGATGAACTCCTCAAAGTGCTCCATGGCCATGGTGGACAGGTCCCGCAGCCCCTGCAGCAGGTCGTAGGAGCGCGGGGGCTGGGTCTCTGTGTTCTGAAGCTGATACAGCAGGCGGTACATCTCATCCAGCACCTGCACAAATGCCACAAGGAAACAGTGAGCAGCCATGGCAGCTTAGGCAGTTAGTTCCTAAGTAAGTCCTTTGGTTTGCCAGTGCAGCAGTGGGTCAGGGCATGTGTTCAGCGAAGCACCAGCCACATAATCTGTATAGGATTTGTTCTGCCCTCAACAAATTTGTTCTGCCCTCTGTTGATTTTCTGCTCTTTTCTAGGAGCACATTTCTGCTTCCTTTTGTGCAGAAACTAATAAATAATACAAAGATTTTTTCCTAGCAAAGGAAACCTTTTTGGTGCAACATTTGCATAAATTTTATAAATATCATGTGACAGAATGTGAAAACATAGAACTTTAGAAGATTAGAACACAAATTACAAATACAATGCAAGAAAATGCAAAACCAACTAGCTGATTTAGTTTTTAACGGGCTGTCAAAAAGATTTACAGTAATTATACTTCTCAAATCATTGAAGTTCTCCAAACCTACCTTTCCTGGGATGAAGCAGCAGAGGTCAAGGTCAATGTACTTTGTGTAGGTCATGGACAGTAATGACAGCCGAGTTTCCATGGCAGAGAGGACATCCACAAAGCGTGACAGGGCATGGTTGCGACGCTCTGACTCTTTCCGAGGCAATTGTGATTTGATGTTTTTCTGAATCTGGCTGTGTAAACGGTCAACCCTGACAAATGCCTTGGTTAATTCACGGCTGCACACTCGGTTGAATGTCTGACAAACCTGAGGTAGATATGAACATCCATTACCACAGTACTGGAGACGATGAATAGGGGAACAAGTCAAGTACTTTGATTTAATTTTATTCCATTTAAAGGAAAATGTGGGGACCACACATGAATAAGAAAAAACAGACCCTTTCATCTGAGGTGGGGTGGTGGGAGAGGTGCTGGCATGAAAGTTTGCAGTTTTCGCTTCTACGATCTAGCATGTGATACATACGGCATCTGAGGTGACAATGAACATTCATTGTTTTGCTTGCTGATGATCAACACCAGAAGCAATCTTGTTCAGCCAGAGCTTCCACTTGCTTCAGGACCCAGAGTACAGAGTGTCTCCAAAGTCACACAAAGCATTTGGTTTCAGCTGGTTCATGGTACTGATGACTGTATTTTTTACCAGTACAAGGGGAACATTTACCAGTAAAAACCAGCATTATATATATATATTATATATATCATATGCTAGTCTAGCAGAGGCTCTGGACAAATGTTATTTTCGAAACTCAAGAATGAGCTAAAATTTATTGATTTAATTCACAATGCGATGCTCAGTGTGACTGTGAGTCTCAACAACAAGCTACCTCTGTACTCATGACATATGTCTGATATGAACTACAAATAAAAAGTAAAGTCAACCAAAACCAAAACAGTCTAGATCGTAGATCACTAGATGCATGGAAATGTGCAGTATGTCACTATGTGTGTGCACATCATGATCACTGAGCACACTGTCACTGAAAATATTCTCTAGAGGTGTGTTCTTCAAAATTCTGCCAGTTCATCAACAGTTTTCACAGTGACACCAACACCAACATGACTTAGAGTTTAATTTGTACATTTAATGTAAACAGCTAGAGTCTTAAGCAGTTGAGGCTGACAATCTTACGATCTTAGTCTATGTATCTAAGATAATGCCCGTTTCAGTGTGTGTGTGTGTGTGTGTGTGTGTGTGTGTGTGTGTGACACCCCAAGCCTCGCTTTCCGCATCCTTCAGCCTTCCTCCCCCAAAAATTACCTAGACCACTAACTAGCGCTTGAGCCCCGTCGACTGCAAAAAGCAGGCCAATCAATGGGCGGGTATTTCATTACCTACTGCAAAGAATTTCCCAATTTCCGAACATTTTAGGTCAAATTCATAAAGGTTCACAACACATTGAAGTATTACCTGTCTGCTTTCGCTGATCTCGTTGTAAGACATGTAAGAAAACATCTGAATCAAAATGTGCTCTGGAAGGTGGATGATGTTGAAGGGTTCGGCCATTTTGCTTACTGAGCTAGGCTACTCGGGTGAATTGTGGACCTGAACTTGGAACTCGCATCAAAGTGACTAAATTTTGGCAAATTATTTTTTTACTCTCTTTATCTTGTCGTAGAGTTTTGGTAACTAGAGACAGCAATTTCCTATTTTTGGTGCACGAACTACTCCTAAAGCAAACGGATACGTCAGTCATTCTGCTTCATTTGATGGCCAGTTTTTGTCACTTTTTCCTTAACTTGTTCAGCGGAAGCGGCTATGCGTGAGGCAACTATCACCGAGAAATGGAGGCAACCTGAAACGAGTTTTCTCCTTGAATTTAGAACATGGTTATGTTCCTGACAAACACTCCAAATTCCAAACCGGATTTTCATTTTTAATGGGGAAAAACTTGTGAAATATTATAAAAGGATGTTAATGGTTACTTCCCTTAGATCACTTCGTTGGCTATTGGCTTTTTCTTTTGTTGTTGCTGCTGTTGTTGTGTTTTGTTTGTTTGTTCTTTTGTTTTATTTGGTTTTGCATGTGGGCAGCCAATAAAAACTAATAACATCATTTACATTGTCATGTCAGTTACGTAGAACAATACTCTTGCGGCGGCCTTAACGGGCTCAGCCGGTTATGTGAGTGTGTGTGTGTGTGTGTGTGTGTGGGGGGGGGGGGGGGGGGAATTGAAGGAGAAATGACAGTAACACTGCTATAAATAATAACAACTGTAATAACAACAATAATGATAATACAGCACATTAAATCCATTATTATCTTCCTTGTTATTAACATTTGTATTGTTGTTATTATTATTATTATTATGTGTCAAGGTGCGCTTCGTTCAGCAAGTTACTGCTCAACCTGTGTTTGAACCCACAATATCTCCTGGCGGGCTCCAGCAACCGTAGTATACTGTTGTTGTTGTAGCGTTGCCAGCTGAGCATTCTAGGGGTCACCCGGTATATGCAATCAGTTGTGCATTGACAAATGCATTCCATAGGTTGAGAGGATTACGTGTGTGATTTTTTTTTTTTTTGTATTGCCGCCCCGCTACACGGGCAGCCACACGCCATCTTTGGAGGATTCAGATAATTATAGTCTCCATTTCTGGAGAGCAGATGCTGTTACGCAAGGAAGTTATCATGGCTGAAGATGTTATTTGTTTGTTTGTCAGTTTTGTCCCTTGCTGGAAATTCAGTCGGGTCACCTTATCTAGGTAAGGCACAGCAGCCGCAAGAGCAGCGCTACCCGCATGAAGGTAGTTCATACAGTTATGCAACGCATAATAACACTGCTTTGATGTAGCATTAATGTTCTTGTTGGGCGGTGTTACTGTGTTATGACACAACCTCAGTCCAGCACTGAAAAACCTTACTCCCTTTTCGCCCTGCCCACAGTCCTACAATGTTTGTGCACAGTCCACAAAGAGGGTTAGAATTAATATAATTATGCTCCAGCTCCAGGCTGCTGTGTTGTGATCCCTTCGCCCAGAGCTAGAGACCGAGACTGATGAGTCCAGTTCAGTCTATTTGGCCGCCGGGCTAATGACCACCGAGTTCCAGACACTTTTGACAGGCTAGCAGACAATCTGTCAGGATCGCCCCATCAGTGTCAGCCTCAGCAAAGACAGGGGGCCGTAAAAACTGATTGCACTGACTTTGTACTCACTCAGTACCTGACCCAAACTCCAAGCACTGGTTTACGACATCCTTCCTTCGGAGGAAGGTGCCGGAAAGCGATGCGGCTCGGAGTGTGTACCTGACCGTAGGTTTGCGGTGGCATGGAGGGCGAGATCTAGCCGCGTGACTGAACTCAAGCCAGCGGATGGCCTCTAGCTGCCTCAAAGCAACAGTGGCCTCCGACTCGAGGCTCAGAGTTTCCTGAGGAGCTGTGTGAAAGTCGAGGTGGCCGTCCTGGGCTTTCCGTCATAATTGACGAGCCTTACGGTTTCTGTGGACGTAAAGCAGCATTGATCCATGCTTCGGCACTGGTCACAGTCCCTAATATGTCAACCCGACATCCGAGGACATGAAGCTCTACATCATCATCGACTCGAGGCTTTGCTGGAGGCTCGCTCACTCGATCGAGTCAACCTCGACAGCATCAGTCGCATCACTGAGTGAGCCGGTTTGGCCTAGCGGTAAGGCGTTAGGCTGGTAAGCAGAGGGACCTCGGTTCGAATCTGCTTCGGCTCTCCTTTCGCTTCAAAAGTTGTGGTCTGTGGACACTGTCTTGTGACTTAGTCCCTCACAATTATGATCGAACATTAAAATGGCTCTCATCGCTGCCGCAGAAGTCATTCTGGTGGTGACAGTGTAACGATAGGTATATAATTTCCCTCTTTCCCCCACCTCCATACCCCCTTCTCCCTTCTTCCCGTCCCTAATAAACCTTATGGTTTCTGTGGACGTTAAGCGCCATAGTGTTTACTTACTTACTTCGCATCACTGAATCTGCACTTGTCCAGCACTTATTGAGCTTGGGGTTGGGGTCTGTGCTCATCAGTCAGGACTACGTAAAATTGTTTTACAAAAATCAGATCGCCCGCATGTGATTCTACATGAGTGAATAGCTTTTTATAGCGTGTTTTTAAATATCTGCCGAAGTCGTGTACTTACAGCGCTGGCATGGCTGGTGCCACATGAAACGGCTGCCGTCTAGGCGCGTTCTGTGTACACCATACAACCATGCACCATGTCACTTCATGCAAAGCCACGTACGTAAGGTGCATGCGCGTTTAGCTGTAACCTGCCACCTGCACTTTGGGCAGAATGACCGGGATCTCTTAGGTGCTACCGCTGCGGTAACACTGGGGCGGAACGGATACCGAAACAGTTTCCGACAGCTTTGTTACAGGAGTACGTTAAGTTTAGAAAAATCAGACCAGCTAAGTTCGGAACAGATCAGAACACATGTGCATGCCTCGCCTACTCAGCGACAGCGAAGCCCGCCCTCCTAATTTCATTCTGCTTGGTTCCCAGTTAACTGGACTTCATTTTCTCAGTCTTTTGGTTCCACTACCAAGTGGCATGTGTCGTTAAAACAGTCACCCAGGCGACAGTTATTTAAAATTCTTCGTTTCTCTCTGATATGATTTTATTATGGACGTGGGTGACTAAGCTTTAAATATTAAGCAACTAACTCGTCCAGTTTTCGTAGTTAGCAGCTGTAACTAATCATGAATATATATATATATATATATATATATATATATATATAATATATATATATAATATATATATATATATATATATATATAATATAACACATATAAACTCCCACCACCACCATCTTCCGCTGCTCATCATCAGCTCCGGGTGAAACAGGGTAAGCGGCCTGTGTACGTGTAATGGACCAGAGACCAGTCTTAACCGATGAACGACAAGGTCACGCCGGGTCACAAGATCGGGGTTGGAATGTGCCAAACATAACAAAAGCCGCGTGAACAGATTTTGTCGTCTCAGTGCAACGTAGCCTAGCTACACTATTAAGCCTCGATTTCGATCTAGGTTACCTTGGTGAACTACATTCCTCGTGAAGGGTCCTTTATATCATTCGATGTGCTATGCACATATCCAGTGATTGTTGTTCTTTTTTCCCTGTATCATTACAAAGGTGTTTGTGAAGGGCTAACAGTGGCAGGTGCACGCCTAATGCTTGCAAAGAAGCAGAAGAGGGAGTTTAGATACGTTTTAGACGTTCCACTCTGTGATCTGAAGTCACGTATGAATAATTACCGTATTCACAGCTCGTTTAATGGGTAAATATTTAAGGCGGGGAGGATTTTCCGGCGACAGGCATGCAGTCACCTATACACATCTTCACTGTTCTGTAAGACACTTGTGTGTGTGTGTGTGTGTGGTGTGCGTGTGCGTGTGTAGTGTGTGTGTGTGTGTGTGTGTGTGTGTGTGTGTATATATGTGTTGTGTGTGTGATCCAGTGTGTGTGTGTGTGTGTGTGTGTGTGTGTGTGTGTGCGTGCGCGCGCGCGCGTCCCTCTTTCTCATGCTTGTTCGCTCGCTCTTGCTCTCTCTGCGTCATGCATTCAACCTCAACAAATACAACACGCACTCAGCAAACACACTTAAACACTTTTTTCTCCCCGCTGATTTTACAATTTTTATTCAACGATTAAAAATGTTTGGCTTAATATGCCGTCTCTGCTTTCAAACGGAAACAAACAAAAACAAAACAAAAAAACTCAGGACAATACTCGAAAACGCAGTGGTCGAGCACTGAAAGACAATTATGCACAAGTACTGACAATGTTTCTCCTGGCCACTACTCTGTGGGGTACTTACCGCAACTAGGCGGCAAGTCTAACGCCACACTGTACAGAGAGTTCAAAAGGACAGCAGGCAGGCAAATGCAACGAAAGGGAAATCAATACCACGAGTAATATGCACGTGCACACTCACACCCCCCATCTCCCCCACCCCCCCTCTCTCTCCCTCCATACATATGCCAAAACATTTCAAAACAGAAGACGTGTAATAAATGCAGGTGTTCAGTGATGTAATGCCGAATGAATAACATGACTTTTTATGTTTTGTTGAAAGCCAACCCGTGCGAAATACGATCGCAGGTGAAACTTGTTCAACGCAGGCCGTGTACGTTTGACGAAGAAGTAAAAGAAAACTGAAACTAAAATATTTGAACAAAAGAAAGGGGGGGAAAAGTGGAAGAATATAACTGAACGCCGCACATGTGCAAAATTATCAACCGTGCAAAGAAGAAGAAGAAGAAGAAGAAGAAGAAGAAGAAGAAGAAGAAGAAGAAGAAGAAGAAAACAACAACAACAACAACAAAGCCCACACAAAAGCAAAATAAAAACAAAGCATAAATAATTAATTCGCTGCTGGTAACTAGGTTATTCGTGGTATCATGGTACCACGCACACGCGGCGTTCATCCAGAACAATTCATTCAATAAACCGTTTGCCAACCAGTCTCTCAGCAAAAACTCGTAACAGAATAAAACGGCCAGACAGTGAAAGACAAACACGTGGTAATAATGACTATTGATGCCACGAAGACGTGCATAATCCAGGTAATTTCAACAGTTATGTCAATACCAAAATGCGCACAATCAAAAGTGTTTAATCGTGTGTGTGTGTGTGTGTGTGTGTGTGTGTGTGTGGTGTGTGTGTGTGTGTGTGTGTGCGTGTGTGTGTGTGTGTGTGTGCTTGCGCGCGCGAACGCGCATGCACACATAGAGTGAGGGAAGAGACAGACAGACAGACAGACAGGTACAGACAGACACAAAGAGAGCAGATACGCTGCCAGACAGACGGACAGAGAGAAATGGGGAAGCATAATATACGCAGTCTATCTAAATGGAAATGACACAGAGTGGTAGGACGACAAAAGACAGTCATAGGCTAGGCTACTGCACAAGACAAACCCGGGATGCATTGCGCAAAACACAGCGTTGCACGAGCATTCTTTAAAGTGTAACGACGGGTAATGGAGTTCTACCTAAATAACACAACAACATGCACGCCTATGCGTTTATGTACGATCATTAGCTTCGTCTTCACTTCACTATCGCGAACAAACGTTTGTATCAGTTTCTCTTCCGTGTTTAATCGATATACTCTCTGATTGTCACACACACACACACACACACACACACACACACACACACACACACACACACACACACCACACACACACTCACTCACATACACACACACACATACACGCACACACACACACACACACACACACACACACACACACACGCGCGCGCGCGCGCGCGCACGCACGCACTCACGCACGCACGCACGCAAACTTCCAAACCGTTACCAAAATTTATCATCCATGCATAATTGAACATTGTGTATCTTGTACGCTTAAAAAGTTTTTCAACAAGCTGCTGCTGAATGAAAACAGACAATCACAAAAGAAGGTACAGCTTCAAAATTTAATTACACTTAACTATACATAAAAACAAAAATTCATCACGATGTCAACCGAGAAATGAACAGAACTAATAAAATTAAAATTAAAATGTAATCGAACCAAAGTGACTGTACACTACGTAACAAAAGCAATAATAATAATAATTTTTAAAATGAAAATCTGAAACAAAGTGACTTGCGGCATTTGGAAAAGAAGAAGAAGATGAAGAGAGAGAGAGAGAGAGAGAGAGAGAGAGAGAGAGAGAGAGAGAGAGAGAGAGAGAGAGAGAGAGAGAGAGAGAGAGAGAGAGAGAGACAGACAGACAGACAGACAGACAGACAGACAGACAGACAGACAGACAGAGACAGAGACAGACAGACTGACAGACAGACACAGATAGAGACAGAAAGACAGAGAAAGAAAGAAGGGGGGTAAAACACACAAAAGGATGAAATAAACCAGCAAATGCGCTTTTTTTATTTTCTTTTTTCTTTTTTTATAGGTCCTAGGACAATGAAAAACAATGAAAATCTCTGTCAGAAATTTCCACCTCGTTTTGTAACTGTCCTTGCTGTTTTTTCTTTCTTTCTTTCTTCTTATTTTTACCGTTTTTGTTGCTGCTGTTGTTTTATCTTTTTGTGTGTTCCGAACAATAATGATAAAGGTAAGAAGAAAAAGAAGAGGAAGAGGAAAGATAATGCCTGAACTGACCATGGGGAAAATCTGCCCTATCAAGAATGCATTCTTATTAAATGCACCAAATGCATTAAAACAAATAAATGAATAAACAGGATACTAAAAACCAGAGAGAGAGAGAGAGAGAGAGAGAGAGAATATCTTGGTGTTCTACGCCCAGTCCACCATTACGGTTATATCAGGGCGAGAGAGCGAGTGAGAGAAAGAGAGAGGGGGAGGGGCAGGGAGGAGAGAGAGAGGGGAGGGAGGAGAGAGGGAGAGAGAGAGAGAGAGAGAGAGAGAGAGAGAGAGAGAGAGAGAGAGAGAGAGAGAGAGAGAGAGAGAGAGAGAGAGACAGACAGACAGACAGACAGACAGACAGACAGACAGACAGACAGAGACACAGACAGACAGACAGAGACAGAGAGACAGACAGACAGACAGACAGAGAGCTCTACATAACAGTTTGCCAGACGGGGACGGCGAGAACAACGAGAGAGGGAAACTGGTCACATTTTAAGGATGTCTTGTTTGTTGGCTGGACGAAATCCGCCCAGCGGATTCTATCCCATGACACAGCTCTTCCCTTCAAGTTCGATTGTTTTGCTGTAAAACCGTCGTAAACTGTTCCGTTCCATGATTAAAAATGCAACGTGAACGGTGACTTCTGAGCTCCAGCCGTTCGATCTGGCTATAAGATGAAGGGTATGAAGGCCTTCCTTTCTTTGGGGTAGTCCTCGAATTTCTCCAGGTACCACCTGGAAACAAAGGAACAGACTGACAAAATCTGGTATACGCCCAAGTAAGCAAGGCACTACACACGTACACGCGCACGCACACATGGTCTTCCTGTGAGCTCAATCGTTCAATCAAATCTATACAATGGTCAAGTCCACGATTTCAACTTGCATCAGGACGTGGAGTTAGTACGAACAGGACGCATATGCGGTGCTGGATATACTCTTAAAACAGTCCAAGAGAGGGAAGCATTAACAATTTTGGCTCCGATAGACTTACTAGCGTATAGTGATAAACGGCTGTGTTTGGTTGCAGCCATCAGAGAATATAATTATTCGCGGAACAAAGGATCGTGGTACAGAAACACAGCTGTTTATTAGCCACCAAAAGCCGCAGGGGCCTGTTTCAAAGAGTACAGTTGCTCGACGGATTCGGGGTGTTTTGCACTGAGTTGTCCTAGACCACAGACATAGAATGATATTCTTGTATAGTGTAGACACCTCTCAATTTGGTGCACACAGTACACAGTCAGTTCTGCCAGCACTTCAGCGGCCGTGGCCAAGGGCACTCCAATGGACACTGCACTAAAGGCAGCAGGGTGGTCCGTAGTTCCACCTTCTCAAAGTATTACATGATAGCGCCGGTGGTGAACGTGGACCAGCGTCTGCTGGATTCATACTCAAAGACCACGCAACGTGAGTAGAATACCGCAGTTCTAGTGGTGTCCATGCATCGTGGTAAATAGAGTCGCTGTATATGATCATGCCCACTGATGTCGGCGCTGAACATTCATCACTAACACCGTACCGGGTCCTGATACAAGACAAGTCTCGTTAAAATCGAGACCAAGCTGCACCATACACAAGGAAAGTCTTGCATGCGCTTGGACTGAACTATCTCTGCCGTACATCGTTTGTCTTCTCCTACCAACACACAGGTTAGACTAGCAAAAGGTGGAGAGCCGAAACAGTTTGACTGGCTCTGTCGGAGTCGGCGTAGCCTGAATAATTACCTTAGAGCTAAGGATAGTTTCTCTTTCTCTCTGTCTCTCCCTCCCTCTCCCCCTCAGTCTCCCCCCCCCCTCTCAATCTGTCTGTCTCCCCCCTCCCCCACTCTCTGTCTTTCCCCCTCCGAGCATCCCTGGCCCTCTCTGTCTGTCTGGCTGTCGGTCGGTCTTCACTTTCTGACTATATCTCTCTCCCAGCCCCCCTGCCCCCACTCTCTTTCTGTCTCTTCCTTCCTCTCTGTCAGTCTGTTTGTCTCTCCTCTCCCATCTCCCATCTCTCTCTCTCTCTCTCTCTCTCTCTCTCTCCTCGCTGCCTCCGTGTCCTTTCTCTGTCTGTCTGTCTCTCAGTGTTTGTCTCTCTCTCTTTTGCTCTCTCCCTCCCTCTCTCGTTGACAATGCCGATTTGAGGCGGAATGCTTTCACGCCTAAACACTCAAGCCGCAGCCACTGTGGCCACGACACCATCCAGTAGTACCACACGTCTCGTCCTTTATTTCCACAGGGAAGTACCGCCGCTAAAGACTCAACCCCTCCAACAGGGCTGGACATGGGCAGGGGTCAGGCAGGGGTAGCCGCCACCACGCCGCAGTTCACGGTTCTATCTAAGCATACAGCGGACAGTACTAGTCCGCTCTATGATCCAAGCCAGTACAGTACGGCCAGACAGGTAACTGGAGAGCTGCCAGTTACAGTCCCACATCTCCGATGGAAGAAGTACTAGAAGAACGATTCCTGGATCTGGCAGGAGGCCACAATAATGCATGTTACGTAACAATGTTAACGACATCAGCTACGTTGAGCAGAGGCCCAGGAAAGGGGCATGCAGCCGCTGACTGAAACGGGGGAAGTAGATGCTACTGGGGGAATCACAAGACGGAAGGAATCAGTCTGGGTACATCTCACTGTCTACACTAACACGCGCGCGCACACACACACACACACACACACACACACACACACACACACACACACACACACACACACACACACTAGCATAGACACAATATCAGGTTTCATCAGTGTTGCATATATGGAATACGCTGCGACACGAGAGAGGAGGGCGGGGAGGTGGGGGGGGGGGGAGATCGATAGAGTGGGTGGGGGGGGGGGGAGGGGCAGAGAAAGAGAGCGGAGGGTAAGAGCGTCGAGCGAGAGAGAGAGAGAGAGAGAGAGAGAGAGAGAGAGAGAGAGAGAGAGAGAGAGAGAGAGAGAGAGAGAGAGAGAGAGAGAGAGAGCAGAGAAAGAGAGAGAGAGAGAGAGAGAGAGAGAGAGAGAGAGAGAGAGAGAGAGAGAGAGAGAGAGAGAGAGAGAGAGAGAGAGAGAGAGAGAATGACAAAGCGAGAGAGAGAATGACAAAGAGAGCGAGACAGAGGGAGGGGAGGAATAAGCTTACAGGAGTTTATGCTCAAACAGACAGTCGGGACCGGAAGGACTGACTCCAGGGGGAGGGGGAGGGGGTCAACGGGAGCTGGGGCCTCGTCCTCACGCAGGCTGTTGTCCAGTCCGGACCACGGTGCACGGGAGGAGCTGAGCAGGAAGTACCGGGCCACAGGCCTAGGCCTACAGGTACAGGCACACTGTAACGGTTACCTGTGGTGCTGGCAGGCCCGAGGCCCAATGTTGCAAGCGGTGAAGAGGGCGAAAGCGAAGGCCGGGAAGGTGCCGCACATCACCGCGAAGCCGCTCCACTCCAAGGTCTCACCAAAGAAGTTGGCACCAGACACGTACCGGAACATTCCTCCTGCAATGACCAGCACCAGCAGCGGTCAGTCATCGGCCGGCCGGTGGTCATGCAACGACAGCTCCGACAGCGACACCGCAACGGAGTCGGGCATCAAATAAATACAAAGAATGCCACCGGCACTGGCTAGCACTATGCAGTAACGAAAGACGGAATACGTCTGAAGAGAGAGAGAGAGAGAGAGAGAGAGAGAGAGAGAGAGAGAGAGAGAGAGAAGAGAGAGAGAGAGAGACAGAGACAGAGACAGACAGACAGACAGACAGACAGACACAGACAGAAACAGAGACAGAGAAGAAGAAGTACAAGAAGACACCCCCCACCCACCCCACCCCCGAATACAAGTAGTAAATTGATTCACATGGAATAATAAAATCAGCTCAATAACAACAACAACAACCGCAACACAAATCAAAGTATATAGCTGTCCCAGCACACATCGCTGGATTGTATCAAAAATAAGTGACGGATCGAACCAGAAGCGAACAGCAGTGTACGGCGTAGGCGTAAACCGAGCGTTCAGCAAGGCCACCATGACCCGTCTTGCTGCTGACTGCGTTGGCGGAAAGGGATCGCATGTCTTCACGCACTGATGATATACACCATGCAGCTATCGAGAACAGACACTCGATCTGGTATTCTCAGATTGCTTCCAAACTGCTTTCTCCTTCTTCTTCTTCTTTTTATTTTTATTTTTATATTCCTTCTTTCTTTCTTTTCTCGAAATGTTGGTTGCCACTTTGGGAAGAAAAGGAGATGGTATCAAATTATAATTATCGGTTTTTATTCAAGTTCTCAAAATAGGTTGTACGCGAGCATAGCGTTTGAAGAATTATGTTTGTTTCCAGTATTATATTGAAATCGAAATTAAAGAGAGAGAGAGAGAGAGAGAGAGAGAGAGAGAGAGAGAGAGAGAGAGAGAGAAGAGAGAGAGAGAGAGAGAGAGAGAGAGAGAGAGAGAAGCGGGGGTGTCAAAATGTTTCAGAAGCTCTTCCGTTTTCAGAGTCTTTCCTGAAGACGCTGCTGACATTCCGGCAAGTAATGGATACACGTTTCATACCGGCAACACTGCGATGATGCCGTAAACATAAGGAGAATGACACGAACAGTTCGCAGGACACATGCAGGCGTCTGTAACAGACACGTGATGCAGGCCTCCTTGCTTGCAAAACCTAGCACTGTCAACTGTAATGTAAACGTAATCAATAACAAAAGTATGGCTTAGAGGTATGGGACTAGCCTAACAGCCGCGTGTTATCTATGCAATGTAGGTCACTTACTATAATTTATCGGCCAGCCTATACTGACATAATCTACTGACATTACATAACTTTGCCACACCCTTTTCTTTCTTTCTCACAATTACAATGAAAATTTCGGTGACTGGGTTTAGCAGCCGGTATGGCCTAGCGGTAAGGCGTTAATTAGCTAGGATGGTCAGTAAACGGACGACGTCGGTTCGAATCCCCGTTTCGGCTCACCCGTCTCTTCAAAAACTTGCGGTTTGTGGACACTCTCTTTGTGACTGCCCATCACAGTCAATGAAACAATTAAATGACTCTCATCGCTGCCAATCGTAATGCATAAATCATTTTGGTGGTGACAGTGTTGCGTTAGGTATAGTTAGCTCTCCCCTCACCAGCTAACTAATCGCTGCTCTTGCTGCTGGTTAGCCTTCAGTACCGACCATGCTGTGTGGTTGACTGGGCCCAAAGCACCAACTAACTAACCGCTGCTCTTGCTGCCTGTTAGCCTTCAGTACCGACCCCGCTGTGTGGTTGACTGGGCCCAAAGCAACAACGATCTAACCGCTGCTCTTGCTGCCTGTTAGCCTTCAGTACCGACCCCGCTGTGTGGTTGACTGGGCCCAAAGCAACAACGATCTAACCGCTGCTCTTGCTGCCTGTTAGCCTTCAGTACCGACCCCGCTGTGTGGTTGACTGGGCCCAAAGCACCAACTAACTAACCGCTGCTCTTGCTGCCTGTTAGCCTTCAGTACCGACCCCGCTGTGTGGTTGACTGGGCCCAAAGCAACAACGATCTAACCGCTGCTCTTGCTGCCTGTTAGCCTTCAGTACCGACCCCGCTGTGTGGTTGACTGGGCCCAAAGCAACAACGATCTAACCGCTGCTCTTGCTGCCTGTTAGCCTTCAGTACCGACCCTCTGATGCTGACTGGGCTGAAAGCGCCAACTAAATAACCGCTGTTTATGCTGCTTGTTAGCCTACAGTACCGATATTCCATCTGAATTGTCTGAAAACCGTAGCGTAAAGACAGTTAGTGCTGTGCTGTGCGGATAAGACTTACACGGCTGCTAGTGCTATGGTAGTACTGCCACAGATGCAACTTTTATAGTACGCATTGTCATCAGCTGTCTCAATTGCTCGGTTTTTGTTGTTGTTTTGTTTTCTTGTTTGTTTGTTTGTTTGTTTGTTTGTTTTGCTGCCAAAAACCTAATCGGCAGTACATACAACCGGAAGAAAGGGCTATCTGCATGGGCCAAACAAATAACGCATTCAGACTACTACTAGCTGCATTCATACACATCATAACGCATTCAAACTACTACTAGTTGCATTCATACACATATTCAGTAAGTCTTACAAGTCTATCATGCAGTGACTAGTACAGGAGAGAGAGGGGGGGGGGGGGGGGGACGAGAGAGAGAGGGGGGGGGGGGCAGTCTGTATCCTAAAAACAGACTGTACCTATACTTGTAAGCGAAAGCTGCCCCAAAAAATGTATACTAGAAAGTAGCACACACTGGGAAATTTAAAGAAGCGTTGCAAAATTGTTTTTGAATAGCTGCATACTGACCATACGGAATTTTGTATCCTTTTTCTCCGTCTTTCCGCAAATTCCGCAGTATGTGGTCTGAATAAATATTGATGATCATGCCTGATAAAAATATCAGTATGCCTGCAAACAAAGAAAGCGTCCACATATACATATATATTATAGAAACAGACTTGTCATAACAGAGAGATTCTAAAGCAAAACATACCCAGGTGTGACGATAAAACAAAATTGTAAAAGTAACACCCATTTTTTGAGGAAAGCGACCTACATCGTATTTACTCACCCGCTGCATCAAGCAAGAGCATACACACACACACACACACACACACACACACACACACACACACACACACACACACACACACACACACACATGCGCGCGGGCACACACATTAGATGGTTGATGCAGTTTTTAATTTGTTAGGCTATAGCAGTGGTGGTAAGCACTTAAAACTATCCGCATGAATAAAAATCAACATCTGGACATAGATTCTGTTGGAAGGAATTCGCGATAGCTCTACGATTCCTACACCAATTAGTGGAGCTGTTTGGTTGCCAGTACACACACATTAAAAAAAAAAAACACCTAAAAACTAAAACAAGAACAACCAAATAAACAAAATAATAAAAAGTAAGTAAGTAACTTGGTGTTTTACACCCAGTCAACCAGTACGGTTATATCAGGGCGAGAAACAACAAAACAAGAACAAAACAAACAAACAAACCCCCAGAGATTTTCCCCGAATTACCAATGGATGTATGCCCTTCGAATTCACCTTGAACACTGAAATAAGCCGTGCAATCATAAGCTGCCTTATTACAGAGCAAGGTACAGCTTCAGTCTCACTGTCAAAAGCACTGACACAACAGACGATGAGCAGTTACAGGCGTCCGAGACGCAGGTTCACTGTATGTTTACGGACTTATTTTGAACCAACCGTATTTATCAATATTACACACACTCTCTATCAACAACTACGGTTCCTCGTGAATTCGGCTCCACACACACACACACACACACACACACACACACACACACACACACACACACACACACACACACACACGATACAACAGAGACAAACAATATATACAGTACAAAATTGTCTGCGCTGTCCATGCCCTCGGGCCCCCACTATCAGTATCACCATCAGCAACTTTCGCAACGCAACGCCATTGCCAAATTTGTTCTGAACTCTCACAACACCATGACTAACCGCAGAAACCCGTGATATATAATAGTTTTTTGTTCCTCTTCTTCTTCCAGCGAGCCGGTTTGGCCTAGCGGTAAGGCGTTAGGCTGGTAAGCGGAAGGACCTCGGTTCGATACCGCTTCGGCTCTCCTTTCTCTTCAAAAATTGTGGTTGTGGACACTGTCTTGTGACTTTGTCCCTCACAATTAATGAAACATTAAAATGGCTCTCATCGCTGCCCATCCTAATGCAGGTCATTCTGGTGGTGACAGTGTAGTGATAGGTATATACTCTCCCTCTTCCCCCACCTCCATACCCCCTTCCCCCCATTCTCCCCGTCCCTAATAAGCCTTATGGTTTCTGTGGACGTTAAGCATCATGTTTACTTACTTACTTCTTCTTCCCCCGTCCCTAATAAGCCTTATGGTTTCTGTGGACGTTAAGCA
>JABMCL010000438.1:1797500-1800000 GCA_018857735.1 Alviniconcha marisindica | reverse complement strand
TCTCATCAAAGACCGACAGAAGAAGAAGAAGAAGAAGAAGCCGGAGGAGGAGCGGAGGCGGAGAAGAATCACAATTACAGCTGCAGCAACAACAAAACAGCCAAAAATAAATGAACGAAAAGAAACAAGCTGAAGATGAAAAAACTACAAAAAAACATGAAAATGTTCATTCTATGTTAGTACTGTTACACTGCTGTACTGAGTGGACAAAGATAAAACCATGCCAATAAAACCTTGAAACCTTGACAAAAATAAAACCATGCCAATAAAACCTTGAAACCTTGACAAAAATAAAACCATGCCCGAGTCAGTTTTGATTTTTGTTGATCACTTTAGTCCAGCCGCTAATCGCGCAAACGCACGCATCAAAGACGATGCCTGAAGCTCAGTCCAAGTAACGGTAGCATCTCCATCACCCCCCCCCCCCCCCCCCCCCAGTGGTAGGGTAGATGTTTTTCTCCCCTAACGCAAAACTATAAACACAAGAGCGATGATATTCTGTGTGTGTGTGTGTGTGTGTGTGTGTGTGTGTGTGTGTGTGTGTGGTGTGTGTGTGTGTGTGTGTGGTGTATGTGTTCGCGCGTACGAGCGTGTGCGTGCGGCGAGAGCGCGCGCACTAAGCAAATACTATCTGCAGGAGCGTTTTCCTTGTAAAGTATTTTCATTTTAGCTGTTTGCAAATACTGTGGCATGATTCAACAACAACAACAAAATCCTGCTCAGTCTCCATTGGTAAGGAATGACTGAACCAACGGCTGCACGGCGCGGATCTGAAATTAGAAGCATCGAGACGAAGAACAATATAAGCGGGGAAAAGGACGTCTTTATGAAAATAAAAGAAAAAAAATGAAAAATGAAGAAAAGGGAGAAGAAAAACAATTAAAAAATAAAATAAAGAGAAGAAGCGCGGATTCAGTAAACACAGACGAAAATAAAAGACATCAGTTCACCAACAACTGTGATTACTTGACTGTGTACTGTACTACATGACTACTATTGTGACTACTTGACCGACTGTACACTACAAAAATACATACACAAAAAGACAACTACTGTGACTACTTGACCGACTGTACACTACAAAAATACAGATACAAGAAGACAACCAGACCGTCTAGACAATGTTCAGCATCATGCTGCCCGCTGCATCAAAGACAAGACTATATTTATACAAGACACCCTGGCTGTATCACGTCTATGCAAAAAGACCTAGAACTCCTTCCTCTGGCTTGCAGAAGAAAACACCAAACACTCATCTTCGTGTACAAGGTAAGCAAGTGGGCTGTACACTACAACTGCTGTTCCATCTCACAACTACCTACTGCCACTGAAAGAAAAGGGCGAGAGCTCAGGAGCTGTGTGAAAGTCGAGGTGGACGTCCTGGGCTCCCGTGCCCTAATAAACCTACGGTTTCTGTGGACGTAAAGCAACACTTCAACAAGAAGAAGAAAAGGAGGGGGGAGGGGGGGGGGGGGGGGGGGGAGAGAGAGACAAACGAGGCCAAAATGATCAGACGACCTAGGCCAACAAAAATTGTTGATCGTTCAGCAAGAAAGAACACCTGTTGCTATGCTGTAGAAAGCACCAAGACAGCCATCTTAAGAAACTTTTTTTTTTTTTTTGCCCCACGAACATTCGTAGACTTGTCTTCTGTCCTCACCTGTCTGACAAGTAACTGACAATTTATTTATATAAAATTAAAAAAATTAAATGTTCTTCCCGTTTTTCCCGTTGGTGTTTGTGCCAGAATTGGGCGTTGCCAACATAACTTATCAAGAGGAACAATATGCGCATACACACACGTGTGTGTTCATCAACCTGAAATATATACTGATATAAAGAATTTATAAAACATTTACAAAGAATGTCAAAATTGAATTTAAAAGTGCTTTGGCAGCAAGTCTCTATTATTATTTTCAAAATAGATAAATATGTATAGATATATCATATAACTGCAGTGCCACCTGGTACGTGCATGCATTCGACTCTTTCTGCAACTCTTTTCCCCCCTGTGTTAGTGAAGGTCGTACCCCCCCCACCCCACCCCCACCCCCCAGCCACCTTCTTTTTGTTTGTTTGTTTGTTTTGTTTTGTTTTTGTTTCTTCTTCACGTTTTAATGTTGTTGTTTTTTTGTTTGTTTGTTTTTCAACAGCACGTCAAAACAAAATGTACAATGTTTAGCAGAATATATCAGTGTTACGGGAACACAAAAATTATTATAGAAAAAATAATATTAAAAACCATTTCCACCCCACCCACCTACACACCAACCTCCTCCTTTTGTACTCAATGTTCAGGTGTCTGGCATCCGACTGATGGTCGTTATATGCATTATATATACTCGAGAGACTAAAATTAGAATGAATGATGGAGAGAAAGAAGGGAGAAAAAAGAAAAGAAAAAAAAAAGGGATGAAAAAAAAGAAGAGGTCTCATAAAAACTTTTTTACCCTTTTACAGCCTTTGTTTACCAGCAGCAATTAAGACTCTGGAAGGCACG
>JABMCL010000438.1:1787500-1790000 GCA_018857735.1 Alviniconcha marisindica | reverse complement strand
GAACGTACAGTGACTCACAACAATGCCTTGTCTTGTGCTCGTGTACAGGTTCGCCGTTCAGTGTCTTATCATAGTGACTGGAACTATCCGAGTTATCAGTATCGAGTCACAAACACTGCAATGTATAAATTTAATTTGATTCAACGAAAGTCGAAAGGCTACATCAGGCTTTTGAAACATAATGCCGTGTTTGTTGTCCATGCAGCATACAAAATAAACAAGCTGATTATACAGTATTTACAGGACAACCATTCAAATCAAATACATATGCTTGCTCAGTTTACCCCCCCCCCCCCCCCCCCCCCCCCCCCACCCACACACACACACACATCGGAAACTGACGAACATGCACATAGTGCACGCGTACGAGCATATAATTATGGTGCTAACAAATAAGTTTAAGATCCATTAAAAGGTCTATACGGAAATATAAAAGAAGTGCACACGCACATCCCTACACTGACACACTCAGTAGGCTACAATAATAGCGAGCGAAAAGCTTATTAATTTTAATCTTTCTTCGGAAAGAGACATGAGGGGTTTTATGGCCTTGAGGGGAAATTAATTTCTGCGTTCGCGAAAATAACTCCCAAGTAAACTTCTACGAGGCTAATTTTGCGTGATGAGGAGAGTAATTCTGGCTTCGACGGGGATAAACTCCCCGTCGAAGCCAGAATTACTCTCCTCATCACGCAAAATTAGCCTCGTGCGAGATTTACTCCGGGATCAGAATTTTACGTATTACCGCTGTGTGAGCTAGATTTGCCGACAGGCAGTATCAGTTTCTCTGTATCTGATTGGTGTATGCTGAAATTCAGTTAAGTACACTGTTGCATGTATAATCATATGCATTTTGTTGTTGTTGGTATAATTCTATGTATCATATAAGTGTGTATTTGTGTGTGTGTGTGTGGTATATACTGCGTGTGTCAGTTTTGGGGGGGGGGGGGGGGGAGGAAGGGGAGGGGGGGTTCAATTTCCGCTACGGAAAAGGGTATGTTTCTTTTCAGTGGGCCTGTAATAGAACCAGGCGAAGGAAACTTTCTTCCTTTTATGAAGTGGCTGTCATGGCGTGAAAAGAAAACTACCGACAACAATCTGATAGCGTGTACTGCTTTTATTGCAGCTTGGAGCCGACAAGACTAATTGTACACTTCATACGTTTCTTTTGGGATGCAGTGTTATTACTTTATGAAAATTCCTGCAGGGTGACTAGTGCGACAGTCGCCGGAATATGTGGGCAACGTGTTGTATAGGCGATAGTGTAAAAAAGAATTTAATCATGTTTGTAAGTGTGTCGTCAAAGAAGAAGACCAATTCAACAGTTTTATAAGACCTGCCATAAACTCTTCCTACACTACCACGGTCCCATTGAGACGCCGGACGGATTCGTATTGTATGTAACGCATGATTCGTTCAGCAGCAGGTCCCCGCCAACCCACGCCCCGTACGTGTAGCGGAGCTTTAACTGTATAAACTACATACAGTTAAAGCTCCGTAGGCTTGGTAGCTGGGACAAGCGGCGAGGGAAGGTCAAGATGTGATGAAGTGTTCTTAATAAGATTAAACGGGATCGAGCCCTACCTACCTTACCTGTTAACCTACAGACACCTGTCCGGCCCTGCCGCTATGCATACTGCCCACGGTTCGCTTCGCTGGGAAGCAAGCCGGGTCGGCACTGAGCACAATGCTAGGAACAGAGGGACTTGTCATGTTAGATTACAGCACCACTCCACTCCTTCTTGTTACAGCAGGTTGTTCACTCACCCTCCTTAACCCCTTTGCTTTCTTGCACTTCACGCTTGGGGGAGTCTAGCCACTTCAAAGAAAGTTCCGCCTACGCTAAGAAGGAAACCAGGTCCTCTTGCGTAGATTAAAGAGGCCTCAGTGATTTCCGCTTCACCTCAGTCCGTGTAGCCGGCCGAAGCAGTAGACCTGTGTCACTATACATCGAAGCTGCGCAGTACATACTCAACATTCGCATAGTGTGCGGCCAAAAATCGGCACGGAGGAAGGGGATGGTAAGGTGGAGGATGGAGGAGGGGGGGGGTGGGGGGGTGGGGAGGGAGCCGGAGGGGGGTTAGGCGGAAGGAGGGGTGTGGGAAAAAGGACTTTTGCCTTCATCAAGCAACAACGCATACTCGTCGCCCTCCCCTCCCCACACACACACTTACACACACCCACCCCACACCAACACACACTGACACACACACACCCACACCCACACACACACACACACACACACACACACACACACACACACACACACCAAGAACTAAACCAAAACAAAATAACACACACTCGCAAAACAAAACAAAGAAATCAGCAAGCAACAACAACAACAAAACAAAACAGCAACAACAAAGCAAACAGACAACGAAAACACTAAACAACCAACAGCAACCAAAAACACAATAACGAATAGCCCGTCCGCGACAAGGATAAAATAAAGAAATAAAAATAAAAGGGGGAGGGGGATTCTCGGACATTAATGTGACAA
>JABMCL010000438.1:1777500-1785000 GCA_018857735.1 Alviniconcha marisindica | reverse complement strand
CTAAACTTCTCGTGTGCTTAGAGCAGGTTCAGTAAAAGAACATGATCCGCAGTAAAAAGCTTTGCGATAGAACGTGTCGTTGATTTTATATTGTGACGTCATCAAAATGTCTTTCAGTGACGTCACGGATAGAACATCAGAATGCCCTCAGTTTTGCGTACAGGTCACGGAAGAAATGCTCGTGGGTTACAATTGTTTTTGTCACCGATTGCTTTTATTTAAGTTTTATCTCTGTGGAGTGAACTTTTGCTGACGAACTGCGGCGTTCGGGGGGGGGGGGGGGGGAGAGAATGTAAATACAAGAGAAAAGGTATGATCTATTGAGTTTTACCCAAATCTATTTTTAACTCATGATTAGCCAGCAGATGAAAAAATAAAAATAATGCAACAGCCAAATCGTCACTAAAATTTGTTTTGCCAAATCTGAGAAGGCTAGTTCCTTTTTAGAGAGATCGCGTTTCAACGCCTAGCCGTGCAAAGTACGGGTCTGTTCAGTTCAAGGTAAGCTGCAGCTGCCGACATGTGGCACCGGGGTAAACTGCGGACGGCAAGGTTAATCAAATGAACGCACCTGAGACACGGGGCAAAGATGTATTTCACTCATCGGGCCAAGTGCACGATACGTGCACGACGGCTCAGGTAGACGATCGAGGTGAACAGTCCAGCCTACGCGAGAACAAAAACGAGTACCTCTGGTGGAGTTTGTGTACCTTGTATATAATTTACTCGCATGCCAGGTGAGAGTTGCTTCGGCTCTCCTTTCTCTTCAAAAAGGTTGTGGTTTGTGGACACTGTCTTGAGACTTTGTCCATCGCTTTCTACTGAAACATTAAAATGTCTCTCATCGCTGCCCATCTTCATGCAGGAATCATTCTGGTGGTGACAGTGTAGCGATAGGTATATAATCTCCCTCTTCCCCCACCTCCATACCCCCTCCCCCCCGCCCCCCTTCTCCCCGTCCCTAATAAGCCTTGCGGTTTCTGTGGACGTTAAGAACCATGTTTACTTACTTGGTGAGTTATCGTAGGCGATTCAGGTCTTTGTTGCTGTGTTTGTGTGACGTCTTTCGAGCGCTAATTAACTCCCTAGTGTGTTGATTCAAAAACGAAATAACATCTATTTTCTAGATACTAGATACGCTGCACCGCCGACAACCAAGTAAATACATTTTTATTCTCATCGATCCATGCTTACTGAAACCTCACTTAGCCTGGACTTCAGCTTTTGCAAAGGCATTTCTCTGAGAGAACGGGTAGGGTGTACTACTCGTAGACTATACGGGGTTTTCCAGAGCTGAGAGACCATCTTGAACTGAACGTAAAGTCACACCATCGCCATTGTTATGAAAGTCAAGTTCTCTCGCCAGTCATATTTTCATTTCAGCGAATGATGAAACGAAAACTAATGTAGTTATCTTTTGTAAAACGACAGTTCAGTTAAGGGAGGAAACACAAGACAACAAGAACAAACAAAAAAAGAGGAGATGGGTTGGGTATGTCAGAGTGTCAGTGCAATCGAATCTGTTCAAAATGCCGACCACCGATTCAGTGTAAATTCGATTCGATTAGCCACCGTCCACAAAGTCTATATTCAACTTTAAAAAAAATGTATGTATATGTCAATATCCATATCTATATCAGTCTTTTAATCCACGCTAGTTGCCAGAAATAACTCCCTGATGAAGGCAGCTGTCCCGAAAATTTGGGATTTTTTTTTAAGCTAACATGTTTCTCTTCGAATTTGTCTGTTATATATATATTTTACTTTTTTATTGATGATACCACAGCCAGCCGAAATGGTACGTGCTCATTCCCACACTGCCGCCGAGTTCTGATGTCGCTGAAAGTTTTGAAATTGAACAAAAGTTTGAACTGCTCTCCACTCCTAGCGTCAGGTCGTCGCGGGTTAAACTGCGTCACACTTGATGAAGCCGGCAGTAATTAACTTAATCACAAGTTATCACGCTGGGATGGAAACCAGTGACGTTCGCACGCACATCGTATCGTCTCTCCAGCTGGGTAGCGGCTCACTCGTGCACCGGAAGTACAGCTCTGCGTGGCAGCTGGGCTTGTGTGGTAGACTAACACCCACTCACGCCAAACTGACTAGGCTGATACTGAGCACTAATTTGTTCTCAGTCAATACAACAGCCTCGGGAATTGAACCAGTTTAGGTTAGGTCTGGTGGTCATTACTGATCGAGGCGCAAGGCTTTAGTAAGTAGACGGACCCAGGTTCAAATCTGCTTCGGCCCATCTTTTTTTCTCTCTTTTTCTTTTCTTATGCCTTTGTTATTGTTACTGTTTTGTTTGTACGGGTGGTTGGTTGATTGGGGTGTTTTCGTTTAGTTGGTTGATTGGTGTGTTTAAGAAATGCCATAGTCTTATTTTCCTCCCCCCCACCCCCCCCCCTTTTGCTGTTGTTGTTGTTGTTGTTGAAGTTTTGGCTTACCGTGAGATGGGCCGGGCCTACTGAGTGATACAGTCATCTTCCATAATTAACGACTGAAACCACAAACTGGCACCCTGGCATCACTGCCGCCGTGACACTGGAGTAGGCTATCAGTTGCCGGCGTATCTTGTACCCAGCTAACGTGACAGAGGAAGAGTAGACCATGCAGCGGTCGATGCTTGGGGCGGATCTCTTCCCTCACCGGCACCTCAGTCATTTGGGGTTCGCTCCCCTTTCAGTAGTAACTCTGTGCAGACACGCTCTGTCTCTGTGTTTGTCTCTGTCTCTGTATCTCTGTCTCTCTATCTCTGTCTGTCTGTCTGTCTGTCTGTCTGTCTGTCTGTCTGTCTGTCTGTCTGTCTGTCTGTCTGTCTCTGCTCTCTCTCTCTCTCTCTCTCTCTCTCTCTCTCTCTCTCTCTCTCTCTCTCTCTCTCTCTCTCTCTCTCTCAGCGGCTAGACTAGCTTCGAGCGTTATTCAGAAGGAGATCAGCTCCAGGCTTGACTCTGAAAGAAGCCAGTGTAGTAAGCGTGGCGGCTGCTTATAGTAATTATGTGGAGGTGCTACCCAAACGGGACTGCTATATCAATGTCGCTTTACGTCCACAGAGACCGTCCAGACTATTAGTGACAGGGAACACAGGACGGCCACCTCGACTTTCACACAGCTCCTGAGCTCTGACGCAGACAAATGAGTGAATGCATTTATTAGGTAGTGAGCAAGGCACTTAAGAGTAAGTAAGTAATTTGGTGTTTTACGCCAAGTCAACCATAACGGTTATATCAGGGCGATAGGCACTTAAGAGCTGTAGGACAAAGTGCAGAATCATCTAATACATGCTATAAGGCAATGGAAATCCATTAAACCTCTCGCGTTCGTGTACAATTTTCGACCAACTGGTGCTTAGGTAACGTTCGTTGTTTAAAGACTAGCACTAGTGGATTTTGGTTGATGTAACATGATGTCCTGTTGCTAACTGATGCTTATGTATAACAACAATTAACGAAAGCTGACTAACATCGGCTACTCGCTTCACTCACATACAGAAACCCACGCTCTCTGACAATTCCTTAGATGATTATGCGATGCATAAGTAGCAAGGAAGTCCTTGCTACCATTCACACATAGTCCTTTCCCTCGATACTGAATCAAGAATTACCTTGAGCATTGAGGTGAACGAGATTTCCGGTTTGGTTCAGCGATAAATCCCGGCGTGAAATCAGTAACACCCTATGCCGGGATATAGCTGATGTGCTAAGCTGAGCAGTAATACAAATATTTATGTTGTTAAATGGATCAGTGTAACATTTATGCTGGGATCCTAGTATAATTGTCTCTTTGAACTTGACAACAGCTCCGAAAAAGGAGAGAGCCTACGTACAGGATAACTATAGACAGTCTGCCCTTTTTAAAACATCGTTCACTATAGCACACGGTGTACGCAACAGACGGTCAGAGCTTCGGGTACCGACCTTGCACCAGGTGGCTTTGTTGGCAGTAGTTCTTTGAGTAAACGGATTGGATCGATACCGTATAGTTCAGCCGGAATGTGTGAATATTGCCAGAACTGTGAAATGGAATAGACCATACACAAGTCGTTTTTACAAGTACGTTTTCATTAGGATTTGTAAGGACGATGGCGGGGGGAGCGTAGGGGGGACAACGTGGAGAGGAGAGGGAGGAAATGTGACAGGGGACAAGTAGGACAGGATGGAGGGAGGGAGAGAGAAAAAGAGTGAGAGAGAAAGAGAGAGGGGTGGGGGGGAGACAGAGTGAGAGAGAGAGAGGGAGGAAATGTGAAAGGGACAAGGAGGACAGGATGGAGAGGAGGAGAGAGAAAGAGAGAGAAGAGAGAGAGAGAGGGGGGTGGAGACAGAGTGAGAGGGGAGAGGGAGGAAATGTGAAAGGGGACAAGGAGGACAGGATGGAGGGAGTGAGAGAGAAAGAGAGAGAGAGGGGGGGGGGTGGAGACAGAGTGAGAGGGGAGAGGGAGGAAATGTGAAAGGGAACAAGGAGGACAGGATAGAGAGTGTGCAGGGTCCCGAGAAGGGCTTCTGAGGAGGAATCGAGAAAATGTTAGATAACTGTTGTGATGTAAAGATAAATTTGTTTCACGACTCACTAACATTTTCTTTATTTTATATTAACTATTTCCATGGTTGCTTTGGAAGAAAAGAAAAGAAAGAAAGAAATGCACGAGATGAGGAAACAAAGAGGAAACTATAAGGAGGTCATCGAGGAATCTGAGTTGAGTTGAGTCTATCAACGGGGCTGTCCTTGATAGATCACTGTTACCTAGCCTGCGCGAATCTTCGGGCGTATTAGACTGAATCGACTCGAAATTTGATTGAACCGGACCCCGAAAGACTGTGACCTTATTATATGACAAAGGCTTTGAACTATGAGGACAAACACAACGTGTGTGTTTGCAAATACCAATTAGACGTGACCTTCCGGCCGTACTGCCATTGCTGGCAGATACTGACTGCGTGAACTTCTCAACCGCCTCTGGACTTTAATGAGTCTCTCTTCTACTGTGAACTACACTGACTTAGACTAGCACAGGGTGGAAACTTTCCTGCATCGATTCAGCTCCGCGCTTCAGTCGGCTCAGTCGTATCAGGTCTTTGTAGAAAGCAAATTTAACCGACTGACTCCAATATCTTTTCACTTTCTCCCCTGTTGTGCTGAACCTAAGGTCACCCTCTCCCCACCCCCCACCCCCCCGCCCCACCCCCCACCCCCCACGCCCCTGACCCTCCACGCTGCGTCAGTGAATAGACAGGTGCCGAGCCTCCTCGACTTAATAACACCTGTAAAAAGCTGGGCTCACAATGACGCCAACACGCTTCAATCAGGTGAAATTAGACGGGGGCTTTGAGAGAGTCTGCGTCCCTCTAATCTTTTCCCCTCTGTGACAAGCCAAGTCTCCCACGACGCCCTCACTTTGACTGTTCACATGTCAGGATTTTTTCTCTCTCGGCTCTCTCACCAGTCTCTCCCATGTTTGGCTCGTTTTGTTTGGGGGGTTTAGGTGGGAGTGCGGGAGGGGTTGGAGTCGCTGTGAGGGAACGGGGGTTGGGTGCGGAAACAGACTGACACAAGAGTGAGGAGTGGTTGGGAGAAGGAAGGGGGAGAGTTTTGCGACTGAAGCTGTAGTATTAAGCTTCACTCTCTGCCTGTCTGTCTGTCTGTCTATCTATCTGTCTGTCTGCTTGCCTGTTTGCCTGTCTGTCTGTCTGTCTGTCTCAGTGTCTCTGTCTCTATATCTCTCTGTCTCTCTCTGTCTCTGTCTCTCTCTGTCTCTCCGTCTCTGTCTGTCTGCCTGCCTGCCTGTCTGTCTCTGTCTGTCGGCCTGTCTGTCTGTCTGTCTGTCTGTCTGTCTGTCTGTCTCTCGCGTGCGTGCGTGCGTGCGTGCGTGCGTGCGTGCGTGCGTGCGCGTGCGTGCGTGTGTGTGTGTGTGTGTGTGTGTGTGTGTGTGTGTGTGTGTGTGTGTGTGTGTGTGTGTGTGTGTGTGTCAGTGATGTCTGGGCGCGCGCGCGCTCGAGTGCATGTGTCGGGGGATGGTGTAATGAAAGTCGCGTGTTAGCAAAGCAAAATCAACACACAAGGGAGTTAATCAGCGCTCGAAAGACGTCACATAAGACAACAACAAAGACCTGAGTCACCTACGGTAACTCTCACCTGACACTATGATGCGTGTAAATACAAGGTACATAAACTCCACCGGAGGTACATTCCAGTCAAATGTTTCAGACTGTTAGCGGCAAAGCGGATAAAAAATATGAAGAAGAAGAAGAAGAAGAAGAAGAAAGAAATGGGTTCGTTTAGTGTGAATGGAGTTCCTCTAATCTGTAATTAGCTTTGTTCGCGGCACTGAAACCTTTTGCTTGCTTTCACCAAACTCTAGCCGTTTCAGTGCACCAAATTCTTGAGTGTCTGCCCCTTTAATCCACCCTATTAACTCGGTCAGTCAAACGCACCTGCTGCCGCGTTCCTGTTAAAGCTTCATAAAATGCACAGTCTACTGGGAAGTTAATTAGCATCTGCCAATACACAGCACACCCTGCCAGCTCTTCCCTCTCAAGTTCTATGCTGCTGTGATCCCCCATCCCACACTGAGCTGACTGCAAACACCCATCAGTGTATCGGGTTTCTGGAACAAGATGGGCAAGCTGTCTGAAAACAGTTTCAATGATGAACTCTCTCTCTTTCTCCCTACCCCGCCTCTCTCTCTCTCTCTCTCTCTCTCTCTCTCTCTCTCTCTCTCTCTCTCTCTTTTCCTCTCTCTCCTCCCTCCTCTCTCTCTCTCCTCTCTCTCTCTCTCTCTCTCTCTCTCTCTCTCTCTCTCTCTCTCTCTCTCTCTCTCTCTCTCTCTCTCTCTCTCTCTCTCTCTCTCTCTCTCTCTCTCTCTCCATAAAGTTGATCTAGCAGAGTTTATTATCTTGCATCCAGTGATGACCAGTTTTTTTAATATATTTATTTTACGTCCTCTCTCTCTCTCTCTCTCTCTCTCTCTCTCTCTCTCTCTCTCTCTCTCTCTCTCTCTCTCTCTCTCTCTCTCTCTCTCTCTCTCTCTCTCTCGCCTCCAGTCGTTCTTTTCAGATTTTTTTAACATTGAGTTGACCAGTTTACTAAGATTATTTGTGTCTGTGCTCCTTCCTTCGTTTTGTCTTTTCTTTGTTTCAGTGTTTGTTTGTTTGTTTGTGTCTTGTTGTTTTTCTTCTTCTCCGCGGCCTCCCAGAAGAAAGAAAAGGATGTTTAGTGTGTTTCGTCTACTTTGGAAGTTCTTCCGTCGCGGCACACCAACCATCTCTCCACAAGTGTGACCTCTCGTCTGCCTCTCCCACCACCATGTTGCACGGTCTCTTGCTAGTCTACTGTACAGACCTCTGTAGTAGCCAATGTTTGCGTCTATTCTTGGGCTACTCAAAAGTCCTCCACTGTCCACTGATCCGCCGTCAGAGTATGAAGGCCTGGACCACCAAGGTCGCTAGCAAAGCAAACACGACCTTTAAACAGTTCAACCACAATGCTCAGTGGCCGCACTCG
>JABMCL010000438.1:1750000-1762500 GCA_018857735.1 Alviniconcha marisindica | reverse complement strand
GAAGCGGCACGAGCCATAACTTGAGACGGGTAACAGTAATGCCATCAATAGGCTAACGTACCCAGTTCAAGTGTCATCCTACATGAGCACTCAGTACATACAGGCGTTACTTCGTGGATAAGGATAAGCATAAAGCAAGCACCATCATTGAAAAGCCTCAGTTATCAAGTACGTCGCTGGTTCACTGATTACTCTTTGCTGGGACAAAATGTACCCCCAGCTGCCCTCCCACCTTTTCCCATGTCTATACCCTGAGACCCCCCCCCCCCCCCCCCCCCCCACCTCCCCACCCCCCGCCACCCACACGCCCCACCCCATCCCCCGCCCTCTTCCCTGCCCACACCCGGCCTACTCAAAGAATGTGTACTGGCTGATTTCTGATACAGGCATCCCTAGGGTTCTCTTTGGATGGGATGAAAACGATCTCAGTTGCGGAGCCAGAGGTATCGCACGATGCAAAACTGGGCGGATGCTTCATGCCAAGTAACGCAGGGTAGATTCACACTGACACGCGCATTCGATGCACGTGCGCGCGCGCGTGCGCGCACGCACGCACGCACAGAGAGAGAGAGAGAGAGAGAGAGAGAGAGAGAGAGAGAGAGAGAGAGAGAGAGAGAGAGAGACAGACAGACAGACAGACAGACAGACAGACAGACAGACAGACAGAGACAGACAGAAACAGAGACAGACAGACAGACACAGACACAGACACAGAGAGACAGGACAGAGACAGAGACGGAGACAGAGACAGAAGAGACAGAAAGAGAGATAGAGACAGAGAGACGGAAAGAAACGCAGAAAAACACAGAGACAGACAGACAAACACAGAGACTGACACCGAGACACACACAGCGACAGGGACAGAGAGATCCTAGTATGGGATTTTTTTTTAATGAATCATTAAATGTAGCTTTTGCTCCAAGGGGAAACAAACACTGCGGGCACTGAAGGACCAGCACTGTGTGGGTTTCTTGGCATCATTAAAAGAAGCAATATCAGCGCTGTTTTCAAGTTTGTGTTCCTGATGTGAGAGCTACTAATGGTCTCTCATCATTACTTCAAGTCTTAGAAAAGAGCCTGTTCTGACGAAGAGCATAATTATCTCGTAACTTTATAATTTCTCCTCCTCCACACTTTTCTTCTTCTTCTTCTTCTTCTTCTTCTTCTTCTTCTTCTTCTTCTTCTCTGTCGCGATCTTCGTTTTTATTGAGCAGCCGAGGATCATGAAACTGTACCATTGTGCATTTGAGCAATTGTGATCGTGTCTAGGAATATAAATCTATGAAAAATTACGCAAGGGTTCATGCGGCGGCATACAATGTCCACTGACTCGATAAACTTGACTAACCCACCTACTCACACACACACACACACACACACACACACACACACACACACACACACACACACACACACACACACACACACACACACACACACACACACACACACACACACACACACACACACACACACACACACACACACACACACACACACACACACACACACACACACACACACGGCGAATACATAGGGATATCAGACAAGTAAACAAGAAAAACTGAGAAACAAACACTAAACCTTGAAAGAAAGAACGAAAGTAGGGAAGCAGTAAAACAGTAAAGCAGTAACTTGAAACACACACACACACACACACACACACACACACACACACACACACGAAAGATACAGACTCAGCGACACTGACTAGAAAAACACGAAACTGGCCCGAAAGGCTAAGGGACAAAATAAACACTCTAAGCAGAGCTTCGCCGGGTAGCTGCCAAGTCATCCACACTTTGTGTGCCCTCCACCAACAGCAGCATCATTATTATTGTGCCTAGCCGAGCACACTGACAAGACCGTCGATCCAAAGCTGTTCGCGCCAGACTCGATCGTCACTCACTTTTCTGTAAGCTGTATGGGCCATGCCAGACCGACTTTGACGGCAGCCCATGCCGCATGACAACCCGTTCAGAGGGCGTGCGAATCACAAGCGGCAGTTTCATTACATGCTTATCTGGGAACACCATCCCACACACGACAAAATTGCCTGGACTGTGTTTCCGGAAGCTGGGAGTCATGCGTGGCAACAAGGGTAGTCGGGTGCCGGAGACGGGTTATCAGACTTTGCTATCTGGGCTGGAAGAGTGGAGTGGCAGAAATGGCAGAAGCAATGAGTCTGTGTGAATGCCAAGTCGTTTGTTTGATGGGAGGGGTTGATTGTTGGTTAAAAGGGACCGGAACCGTTCCTCGGGCAATAATCGGTGTAAATACTAACGGTAGATTGTGTAACATTAGTATCTATATTTCAATACAGGTTAGACTTACTTCTGCTTCCTGTCTTTTCGGCCTCAGGCAACAATCGGCGCAAATACTAACAGCAGATTGTGTAACATTAGTTTCTATACATAGAATAGATTGTGTAACATTAGTTTCTATGTTCCAATACAGGTTAGACTTATTTCGTTTACATCTCGTAAATGGAAGGCTTGCCCAGTTCCTGTTTGGGTTTGTTGGTATGATTGCCTCTTGCATCCAATCAATAACTGACCTTCAAGTAGTACAAACCAAACAACAACAACAGATTGGAGTAAAGTTAAGTATAGCAATGCCTCCCCCCCCCCCCCCCAAATTAAACTGCTTTTGAGGGGAAGCTGAAGACTTATGTTCTGATATACTATTTAGTTTTACGATATAGCTCATATCCATTCAGTCAAGCCGGAACCCTTTTAGCTGAAGACTTGAAATAGTTTATATCATTAGCGGAAAATTATTCTGTCAGTCTACGTCGATGGCTAGAAAGTTTCATTCGGAAACAAACAAACAAACAAACAAAAAAGAAGTTTTTTTGGTGGAGCACTACAAACTGAAATAAATAAATACCTAAAATCGGCCGCATATTTCTTAGAATATATAGAACAACAGATACACTCCCCCCCCCTACCCCCCGCACACACACACACACACACCCACCCACTCACATACGCACACACGCACGCACGAACGCGCGCAAGCACGCACGCACTCACGCACGCACGCATGCGCGCGCACGCACGCACGCACGCACGCACGCACACACACACACACACACACACACACACACACACACACACACACACACACATCCCCTCCGTCCCCTCCCCCTCCCGACATTCAAAAAAATAAATAAAAAACGAACAAAACAAAAAAGGATGAGAGGAAAAACTGACGCAACCCCTCTAACTACACGACGCTCCTACAGAACAGGTGACGTCCATCGATACCACAGCATGACTGTTTTGCCAGGTGTACTATCAAATCTGCCCATCCCCACCTCTTTTTTCTTCTTTTCTTCTCTCTCTGTCTCTGTCTCTCTCTGTCTCTCTGTCTCTGTCTGTCTGTCTGTCTGTCTGTCTGTCTGTCTCTGTCTCTGTCTCTGTCTCTCTCTCTCTCTCTCTCTCTCTTTAACTTAAATTCTTTTTATACGATATTCATATTTTTGTTTTGTTTTTGTTTCAAGTCCGCCTTCTTTTCCTCCCCGCACCCAATCTGTTTTACGTGGATATTCATCTTCAAAGTCATCTTCACACCCTAAACAACACACCTTATTTTTCGCCTACAATCGCGATTACGTCCTGTACGAAACATGCCTTACGTTATTTAGTCGCCTACCGTCGTGATTTCCTTCCCAACTGAAGCATACGTTATCTTTCGCTTACGGTCACGAATACATCACAACCGATCCGACCATGTCCCCGTATCGTGTCCGTATTCTTCGATACTTGACACCATAATGGTTACGTCCACCCAGCCAAGTGATTCGCCCCAGTCAGTTCCGCCGGAAGGCCCCCGTGGTGTCAATAATGGCACAGGATGCTAAAATTACGGTGTACTAGCTCTGCCGGCACTGAATCCCAGAGCTCTGTAAAGGTCCTCTCTCTCTCTCTCTCTCTCTCTCTCTCTCTCTCTCTCTCTCTCTCTCTCTCTCTCTCTTCTCTCTCTCTCTGTGTAAAGTCTCTCTGTCTCTGTGTGTCTCTGTGTGTCTCTGTCTCTATCTGTCTGTCTGTCTGTCTGTCTGTCTCTCTTCTCTGTCTAAAGTGTAGCTGGACACGTCTTGTGACTTGCCCTCACATTAATAAAACATTAAAATGACTTTCATCGCTCCCTCTCATGCAGGGTCATTCTGGGGTGACACTGCAGCAACAGGTAGACTCTCTCCCCCAGCTGGCCATCCATGCCCCCCTCTCCGGTCTCTCTCTCCTCTCTCTCTCTCTCTCACTCTCTTCTCTCTCTAAAAGTTGTAGTCTATGGACACCGTCTTGTGACTTTGTCCCTCACAATTAATAAAACATTAAAATGACTTTCATCGCTGCCCATCTTCATGCAGGAGTCATTCTGGTGGTGACACTGCAGCAACAGGTATGTACCTCTCTCCCCCAGCTCGGCCATTCCCCCCCATGCCCCCCCCTCCCCCCCTCTCCGCGTCCCCTATAAGCCTTATGGTTTCTGTGGACGCCATTAAGCACCATGTTTACTCTCCCTCCCCCTCTCTCTCTCTCTCTCTCTCTCTCTCTCTCTCTCTCACACACACACACACACACACACACACACACACACACACACACACACACACACAACACACACACACAAACACAACACACACACACACACACACACACACACACACACACACACACACACACACACACACACACACACCACACACACACACACACACACACACCTCTTTTTTTCTTCAAGTTAAACCTGAGTGGGTCAGATTATATTGCCGGCATTGCGTACTTGGGTATGCTGACAAGAAATTTGACAGGTTAAAGGCGAAGCAAAGCAAAAAAAGCATTTTCAGTAACGGGTCCCTATCGATACGACACGACTGAATGGAATAAAGAACTTATGAATAAGCACACGGTTGTCAATTTTCGTGTCACTCGCGGCACGCGTCATTCGATTTCTTATCCTGTTTAATCAACAACAACACAATAATTATAATAACAAATCATCGACGTTTGAAAGTCTCAAAAACACGACTTTGAGTGCTACCATTTCTGCCCAGCAGTCTGTATAATTCACAGGGTCAGGATGTGCAGAAAAAGTATAACTGAAATACGTCACGAGCCAACCCTTTTCTGCTCTTCAGTGACTCATAAAGACCGAACCAACATGGTTACACCCCGAGGAGCTCAAATCCGAATAAAAAAAGAAGAAAAAGAAGAAAGAAAGACAAACAAAAAACAAGAAGCAAGCAACAAACAACCCCCCCCCCCCCCCCCCTTTACTGAACGGAAACTGAATAAAGTGCATACACGTGTAAACAATCAGTGATAATCGACTTTAAACTAGTGCGTGTGATTTGTTGAGTTGTGTGTCCGTCACAGCCCCTGCCGGAGGATAAAACGTTTGCCACTGCCGTGTTTGGACGGTCAATACCAAGAAACGAACTTTTACATCCGCGTTTTCACACCCAGTCTCTGTTGCCGCTCGACAGCGGCAAACTATAGGCTCAGCGAACACTGGACTGATACCAGGGATAAACTTCGGCCATTTTCAGTGACTGATGCGAACTGTGTCAGTCTGTTTCCGGCCGAGAACGCGTCAACTAGCACGCACGCCGAGGGGGAGGAGGGAGGAGAGGAGAGGGGAGGGGTGGGGAAGGGACGAAGGGGGAAGGGGGGAGGGTAGGGGAAGGGACGGAGGGGAGGGGGAGGGAGGAGAAGGGGAGGGGAAAGGTTAAAGAGAAACGCGGAGCAACCCGGTTTGAAGGTGTCGCCGCACCACGTGAGACGCATGAATAAAAGATGGCTCCCGGGGGAGATCTCGCGGTGCCTTTGCGCGAAGCAGGAAATAAATGTTCCGGTACACACCGCCGGTAGCACGCGGCTGTTGTAACACCCTCCTCTTCCTTACGATTATTACTGTGGCTTCATATTCTCTTTCTCAGTCTCGCAGTGATGGGCCGCCGTGCCGGTCTGACCGACGGGGAACTGACTGAGTTGGGGAAACAGCCACTCGGATGGTGTCTCAGCGTCAGTTACGTGCACTCATGTTCAGTGTTGCCTTGCCACCACTGGGGGTACCGCGCATGCAGAACTGCTTAAGGTCCTCTCTGCCGCTGAGAATCACTGCTGAGTCCAGGCGGACTGTCAAATGTTCCCTCCTTAAAACCTGTCAGGTTATTGTCAATGTGTCACCAGTGTACGGTCATGAATGCTCTCAGCACCATGGCACTCACCGACTGAATGTTCCCTCGTTAAAACTGACCTGTCAAATTATTGTCAGTCAATGTGTGTATGATCATGAATGCTCTCAGCACCATGCACTCGAATATTGTGAACGTGTGTATGACTCAGTCCCAGCACCATGCACTCATCAAATGTTCCCTCCGGTTAAAACTGACCTGTCAAATTATTGTCAATGTGTGTACTATCGTGAATGCTCTCAGCACCATGCACTCAGTGGAATATTGTGAATGTATATATGCAGTCATGAATGCTCTCAGCACCATGTACTCATCAAATGTTCTCTTGTTAAGACTGATTTGTCAAATTATTGTGAATGTGTATATCAGTTATCACTGTGAATGCCCTCAGCGCCATGCACTGGAATATTGTGAATGTATATATACAGTCATGAATGCTGTCAGCACCATGTACTCATCAAATGTTCTCTTGTTAAGACTGACCTGTCAAATTATTGTGAATGTGTGTATCAGTTATCGCTGTGAATGCCCGCCTCAGCACCATGCACTCGAATATTGTGAATATGTGTATGACTAGGAATGATGTCAGCACCATGCACTCATTAAATGTTCCCTCGTTAAAAGTGACCTGTCCAATTATTGTGAATGTGTGTATGATCAGGAATGCTCTCAGCAAAATGCTGTCATCAAATGTTCCCTAGTTAAAACGGACATGTCAAGCTATTGTGAATGCTTGTATGATCAGAAATGCTCTCAGCACCATGCATTCATCAAGTATTCCCTCGTCAAAAACTTGTCAAGTTATTGTGAATGTATATATGAAGTCAGAAATGCTCTCAACACCATGCACTCATCAAATGTTCCCTCGTCAAAAAATTGTCAAGTTATTGTGAATGTATGTATGAAGTCAGAAATGCTCTCAACACCATGCATTCATCAAATGTTCCCTCCGAATAAACCCCGTCAAGTCATTGTGAATGTGTTATGATCATGAATGCTCTCAGCAACATGCATTCATCAAATGTTCCATCTGAATAAACCATGTCAGGTTATTGTGAATGTATGATTAGGAATGCCCCCCAGCACTATGCATTCATCAAATATTCGCTCCGAATAAACTGTATCAAGTCATTGTGAATGTGTGTATGATCATGAATGCTCCAAGCACCATGCATTCATCAAATGTTCCCTCTGAATAAACCATGTCAGGTTATTGTGAATGTTTGTATGATAAGGAATCCTCTCAGCACCAAGTATTCATCAAATGTTCCCTCGTCACTGAAAAACCTATTAAGTTGAATGTGTGTATGATCAGAAATGCTCTCAGCACCATGCATTCATCAAATGTTCCCTCGTCAAAAACCTGTCAAGTTACTGTGAATGTATGTATTAAAAAAAGTCAGCAATGCTCTCAACACCATGCACTCATAAAACGTTCCCTCTGAATAAACCCCGTCAAGTCATTGTGAATATGTGCATGATCAAGAATGCTCTCAACACCATGCACTCATAAAACGTTCCCTCCGAATAAACCCCGTCAAGTCATTGTGAATGTGTGTATGATCAGGAATGCTCTCAGCAACATGCACTCATCAAATATTCCCTCGTCAAAACCCAACAAGTTATTGTGTTGTGTGTATGATTAGGAAAGCTCTCGGCATCATGCACTCATCAAAATTAATGTTCCCACGTCAAATACATCTCAAGTTAGTGAGAATGTGTGCCTGATTACACCTTCTCTCAGCACCATGCCTCATTTAATGTGTATTTTTATTTGACATGTGGCAATAAAGAAACTGAACTGAACTGGACTGAATTTCAAACTATACTCAGCGTACTTCACATAGCCCACTAACAGAAATGTTTCCTTTCTAGTTTCTCTCGCGGCCATGGTTCATTCAACTTAATTTTTGTCCACAGGCCCTTGGTGTATAAAATGTCATGTGTCATGGACAGTGAAGCGAACATTCATAATTATGATTCGTGCAACTGAATTTTTTACCCTGAGAATTATGACCTTCATGGTTGACTGCATGGATGTGTGTGAATGTGTGTGTGTGTGAAGTGTGTGTGTGTGTGTGTGTGTGTGTGTGTGTGTGAGAGAGAGAGAGAGAGAGAGAGAGAGAGAGAGAGAGAGAGAGAGAGAGAGAGAGAGAGAGAGAGAGAGAGAGAGAGAGAGAGAGAGAGAGAGAGAGAGAGAGAGAGAGAGAGAGAGAGAGAGGCAAAAAACTATCCAGGCTTTGTCGATGTAGCGGATTTATGACCGACAAACACGTTTCAGTCACTATAAACCGTTCAATAATACGATTAGAGGGCCTTGACTATGTGATTAGTGCGATTAAAGGCCTTAGTGATCTTCTTCTTCTTCTTCTTTAAAGTGTTTTGAATGGTTACAGTTTTCAGTTCGCTAGACTTGCCACATCAACTCCGATCAATCAATATTTTATTTTATGTCTGTTCACATCGAGGTGATATTAGACAAAAACATATAATTATTATTTATACTAATTTTCCCACAGGACTATGAACAATCGATTTGATAATATTAGTAATAACATCAGTATTATACAAAATATCTCTTACATTGTTGTAAGCATTTAAGTTATATACATTTTTCTGAAATAACTCTGTTAATAAATCGCACCTACTCCGAGTTTTCTCCTAAGAGATACTTAATTTACTTTGTTTTAAATGATTTAGTCTATTTGAGGTCTTCCAGATCTAATTATAATGCCTCAACAATTCATCGTCGGCTTCTTTTTTTCTTTCATCTTTTTGTATACATTTAGACCTAAATTTAAGAGGTACTTAACTGTGGAAACCCCAACCCCAAGAGACAGCCGAGAGTGAGTGAGCGTGTACTACCATAATTATGCTTCCATACAACCATATGCTTCACTGGCTTTCATCACTGACCAAAATGTATTCTGCATCAAGGTAGGCATGCAGCGCTTGTCACCTGTTTTTGTTGTTTAAGTAATTAACCGTGGAAAAAATGTGTCGTTAGACATAACAGGCATTGTGTCCATAAAAGTCGAGAAGTGTTTGTAGCTGGCAGGGTAAAAAGCAGTTTTTGTCGGCCATGGACAAAATAGTACAACGAAAAAAGCACGGATATTTTTTTGTCATGCTGATGTTCCGCCACCACTACCGAATAACCAAGAGAGAGAGAGAGAGAGAGAGAGAGAGAGAGAGAGAGAGAGAGAGAGAGAGAGATCTAACCTCTTGAAGTTGAAATTAGCAGATTTTTTCAGTCAGTGTGTTTGTGCTCTCTCTCTCTCTGTCTGTCTGTCTGTCTGTCTGTCTGTCTGTCTCTCTCTCACTCTCTCTCTGTGTCTGTCTGTCTGTCTGTCTGTCTCTCTGTCTCTGTCTCTGTCTCTGTCTCTCTCTCTCTCTCTCTCTCTCTCTCTCTCTCTCTCTCTCTCTCTCTCTCTCGGCCCCCGCCCCATCTCTCTCTCTCTCTCATCGTCTAGTCTTCTTTTTTTTCCTGTCCTTTTTTTCTACGTGTTTATCCCCACATCCTCACCACACATGGAGTAAATAAAACTGGTGTCACGTCGTGAATGTAGGGCGGGCAGCGAGTCTGCTGCTGTTACGGGATGATTTATGTATCAGCGGTTGTGTCCTCTCTCGCCATTTGAAGAATACGATTAGAGAGCCTTGTCATCATCGCAATTACAGTCAGATCGTCAGTGCTATGGGTTTTTTTTAGTGTTTTGAATCACATCCAGATTGTGGTTTATGGACACTGTGTGCAGCCACGAGAGAGAGAGAGAGAGAGAGAGAGAGAGAGAGAGAGAGAGAGAGAGAGAGAGAGAGAGAGAGAGAGAGAAGAGAGAGAGAGAGAGAGAGAGAGAGACAGACAGACAGACAGACAGACAGACAGACAGACAGAAAGAAAGGCAGAAAGAAAGGCAGAAAGAGAGACAGACAGCCCAGCCAGCCAGCCAGCCAGCCAGACAGACAGACAGACAGAGACACACAGAGACACACAGACAGACAGACAGACAGATTACTCTATTGGCGTGTTTAAAAAGACAGTGTGATGATCTGACAGTTTTAATCACATGCAGTTGGGCTTGATGTTTAATAAGGCTGTGCGACGAATAAGACCTGACTGTAACAGTTTGAATCTCAGGCAAATATATTTTATAGACAATGTCTATTAACTAAATGTTTAATCTTCGCTTTGCGTCGCTTTGGTACACGGTCCTTACGTCGTGATTCATTTTGGACTCATGCTCTCCATACAGGATAATCGTATTTTGGTCTCAATGAAACGAAGTATGGGTCAGATTTGAGCCACGAAGTTGGAACTGCGTAGTTCAAATTACACCTGTGTTTATTATGTTTAGTATTCGACGTAAAAAAGAAAAAGAAAAAAAGGCTGCGTGTGCAAAATGGCAGACTCAAGGAATATCTGAACCTTTTAAAATGATAGCGTAGTATTTGAGATATATGTGCAATGTCATGTGTCTATGGGTTCATTAGCCTATCACCACGACGAACTGCAATGGTTAAACCGCCTTGGTAGTGACTCCGTGTTCCATAAGGCTTCGTAATAACCTGACAGTTCTAATCACACGCAGTTGTACGTAACGTATGGGAACTGTCTAGTGAACTGTCTATTGACTCAGTTTGTTTCCAAAATTATTAAAACAGCAAACTGAGTGGCGTGGTTGTAATTGTATTATTGAAAAAAATATAGAAACAGCAAACTGAATGACGTGGTTGTAATTCTATTATTGAAAAAATATTGAAACAGCAAAGTGATTGACGTGGCTGTAATTATTGTATTAATAAAAAAAATATATTGAAACAGCCAACTGAGTGACGTGGTTGTCCATCTCAGTCCAGTCATTCTGGTGACAGAGTTATAATTACACTATAACGTTAAGCTCGGTCTTAACTGTATCATTACTACCTACGTTTTCTGTCAACGGGCTGCCTCACAATGACTATTGTGTTCTTACTATGGAACACAGAGTTTCCCCGAATGTTTCACACAAGAAAAAAGGAAAATAGGACAAAGGTTGCCATACCGGACAACGAATGACTTACTCGAGCGACGAAACACACACACACACACACACACACACACACACACACACACACACACACACACACACACACACACACACACACACACACGCATCTCGTTGTCATAGACGGAGAAATACCTGTTACACGTTTACGTGTTTTATTTAGGCCCACTTGAGATCAACAGGATTCCCAAACAAACCAATGGGCATTCGCAGATATCAATGAAATACCGCATGTCCCCCGGAACTAAAGCCGGTCCCTTCGCTCCTTCTCGAGGAAGCCATGATAAAATTAATGTCTGTTTTTATAGAACGGGCGCGTGGCACACGCTACGCTACTAGCCAATCACTGAGAAGATACGATTTTACGCGCCGTAAACACAACAGTGTATCGCGATTTCACGGCTTTAGAAGAATGAAAAAGACACATATGACTAATTTTAATTTTATTGAGCACACACACACACACACATACACACACACACACACACACACACACACACACACAATCGCACGCGCGTATACTCACTCTCACTTTCACACACACACACACACACGTAAGAGTGGGAGAAGGTTTGCGCCTGAACACATCTGTTTTATGCATTCATCGTCTCAGACGTAAAGCCATCAACAACTATGTCAAGAAGATCCAACCCCAACGAAAGACCTTAGAAACAGAACAGTAAAACCGGATGCAAGGCACATAACAGCATATACACTGTTTCGGGATCTGACCATTCTGTGATAAACTAAAGACTTTGCGAGAGGAAATGGCGAATACCAGCCACTGGGAAATAATGGCGTTCCTATTCTATATAATTTATAGCCTGCATGCTTTATAGCTTGCGATAAATCTCCCCTTGTCTGAGACGCGTGTCGGTGCAAGGAATATACTACGAACGTCAGTAGCGTGTAACTCAGGATTTCTCAATCCACTGTGCAAAGAAAAAAGAAACACAAACACAAAGGTCTGCAGAATCTCGATCTCGATAGATCTCGATCTAAGAAGCAGTGGGGCAAGCCGTGAGGTCCACGGCTGTACTTAAAGTCAGAGAAAACTAAACAATTTTACTCGAATGCAGTGCTTTGAGCACAAGCCACATATGTCAGCAACATGCAGTCTGGATAGGCTAACTTATTTCTCAATTCTCTGTACACAGAATGCAGTTAACTGTATTTCTCGATTCTCTGTACACAGAATGCAGTTCGAGTTCAATGTTGACGTCCATAGAGCGCGACCCAAAAGGAGTATTGGG
>JABMCL010000438.1:1735000-1745000 GCA_018857735.1 Alviniconcha marisindica | reverse complement strand
TTAACTTAGATAGGGCTTTGTTACTTGGACCAAGGTCGCTGTCGCATAGCCCCAAATGGATGGTTGTGGGAAGCCAGCTTGCATAATCTGCATTCGCTCTGTCGGTCCTTGTGAACCGGTCCGACTGGATCATGATGTTGACTGCGAAGCTGTGGTAAGTAAACATGGTGCTTAACGTCCACAGAAACCATAGGGCTTATTACGGACGGGGAGGGGATGGGTGGGTGGGTATGGAGGTGGGGGAAGAGGGAGAGATAGGTGATGATGATGATGAAGTGATGCTTAATGTCCTCAGATGTCAGTTGACATATTAGGGACAAGTTGTGACCAATGCCGAAGCACGGTTCAATAATTCTTTACGTCCACGGAAACCAGAAGGCTCGTTAGGACGGACAGCTCAGGACGGCCACCTCGACTCTCACACAGCTCCTGAACTATGAGAGATAGGTGGAGGAAGAGGGCGATTATATACCTATCGCTGCACTGTCACCACCAGAATGATTCCTGCATTAAAATGGGCATCGTTGAGAGCCATTTTAATGTTTCGTTAATTTTGAGGGACAAAGTCACAAGACAGTGTCCACAGACCACAATTTTTCTGAAGAAAAAAAGGAGAGCCGCAGCGGTATCGAACCGGTGTCCTTCTGTTTAATGGCCAAACGCCTTACCGCTAGGCCAAATCCAGCTCACACAAAGCTGTCGTTCCATGCAGCACTTTTATACCCACCCGATCCCAGTTCTTGGCCACAATAATGATGATGGCAACGTCAGCAGCCTTTACGATTATGACGATGACGTCATTTTGTGATCGTCTATGACGAAAACGAAACTGAAAATCGATTGGGGTTGAATAACGTGACTGTCATTTGGGATAACTTTGACGAACATGAGAAAATATTTCGGGGGTTGAGTAACGTTATTGTTATTTGTTACCGACTATGAAGAAAAAGAAAATTGCTAGAGACTGAATAACGTTATTGTCATAATAAGGAAAACGAAAATTGACTGGCCGGATTCAAAGACATTATTGTCATTAAGTTTGTCTGCTTGAACCGACGCTCACGCCACAGAAAGGAAACACCGGAAGAGAGAGAGAGAGAGAGAGAGAGAGAGAGAGAGAGAGAGAGAGAGAGAGAGAGAGAGAGAGAGAGAGAGAGAGAGAGAGAGAGAGAGAGGAGAGGTGTGTGTGTGTGTGTGTGTGTGTGTGTTGTGTTTAGTGTGTGTGGGGTGGTGTGTGTGTGTGTGTGTGTGTGTGTGTGTGTGTGTGTGTGTGTGTGTGTGTGTGTGTGTGTGTGTGTGAATAAGATTTAATTAGGGAGGGGGAGGGAGGAGGAGGAGGAGGAGGGAGGTGGAGGTGGAGATTAAAACCAAGAAAACAGTAGATGCAGCACTGACGATCGACGGAGGACAGGATCTAAATGAGTACCAGGAAAGAAACACGAAACACCACCACCTGCTATCGAAAATCCGAACAAGGAGTGAAGAAGAGATCGACTTCGGTCAAACGCTCACCGTGCTATATCATCGTACATCACGTGCAGACAGCGGAAACCAGGCCCTATTTGCACCTGACGATTTGCCGTCTCGTTATTCCACCCCCATTTTCTGGGCCGCCATATAATAAATATGCTTAACCCTGGTAAGAGGACCCGATATTTTCCCTCTCAGTCGAGGGGATTAATAATTATAGTGCAGAAAGAAATGTAATATCCGCAACTCGGGAAATTGATACTTTTAAAACAGATTATATCATGTTTTAACAGAGAGAGAGAGAGAGAGAGAGAGAGAGAGAGAGAGAGAGAGAGAGAGAGAGAGAGAGAGAGAGAGAGAGAGAGAGAGAGAGAGAGAGAGAGAGAGATCTCGAAAACTTTATTTTACAAGGATTGTAGTTTAGGTTCAGACAATAACCTAAGAACTGTTTACATAGTCTTTGCTAATCTACTAATGGAGATGGGAGAGAGAGAGAGAGAGAGAGAGAGAGAGAGAGAGAGAGAGAGAGAGAGAGAGAGAGAGAGAGAGAGAGAGAGAGAGAGAGAGAGAGAGAGAGAGGAGACCGACAGACTGACAGACAGACAGACAGACAGACAGACAGACAGACAGACAGACAGACAGACAGAGACACAGACAGACAGACAGAGACAGAGATAGACAGAGAGATACGCAGAGACAGGCAAGCAGACAAAGAGACAAATTCTAGTTTTTCCGGTGCCAATGCTTTTTTCATTTATTTATTTTTAAATTAAAGGAGACCTCAAGTTTAAAAGCAATTTACTAGAAAGCGTAAAATATTTCCATCTGCAAGCGTAGTATGCACCAGAAATCGATTAAAAAACTACTCTCTCTCTCTCTCTCTCTCTCTCTCTCTCTCTCTCTCTCTCTCTCTCTCTCTCTCTCTCTTCTCTCTCTCTCCTCTCTGTCTGTTCCACAATTCGATAGACATAACTCTGCCCAAACCAAGAATAGACCTTTTTAAAACTAGTTTCTCATTTTCAGGCGCATCCTTGTGGAATACCATCCCAAGTCAAATAAAATCATGCAATTCACTAAGCAGCTTCAAAACACAACTTTATAAATGGATCAGAAGCAGATTGTTATAAATACCACACACACACCAATTTAAAACAAAAACAAATTTTAATCAAACAGTTTCTTGGTTTCTAATATATATATATGCATGTATAGTCTCCCAGTGATTTGATTGATTACTCTTTTGTATTGTTCATAATTATCGATTGTCATTGATTTTCTCACTATGATCATATATATACATATATAAATATATGTTTGTAACTGTTCCAAGGACAGGTTGAACGACAGGCATTCGTGTCTAAACCTTTATCCTTGTGTAATAAAGTTCAATCAAACAATCAATCAATCAATCAATCAATCAATCAATCAATCAATCTCTCTCTCTCTCTCTCTCTCTCTCTCCTCTCTCTCTCTCTCTCCTCTCTCTCCTCTCTCTCTCTCTCTCCTCTCTCTCTGGTTTCTCTTCTCTGCTTCTCTGTTGTGTGTGTGTGTGTGTGTGTGTGTGTGTGTGTGTGTGTGTGTGTGTGTGTGTGTGTGTGTGTGTGTGTGTGTGTGTGTGTGTGTGTGTGTGTGTGTGTGTGTGTGTGTACATATTTTTTCTTCATTTTACTCCATTTATATCCATACCCGACGCTTCTTCGGTTTGGGGGCCCACCTGCATTATTGTTATTACAATTATAATATGATAGATATTATAATATTAATATAATTGATTAATATTGTTATTAGTATTATTATTGATCGCTATTATATAACGCTAATCTCTGCTCTCGAGCAGCCTCACTGCACTCATGTGGCGTGTGATTCTCAATGAGTGACTGTATCACCTTTAATACAACGCCCGAACGAAAGACAGCTTCAGTCCCGTGATCGTACGTGACTGAATACCATCACAGACACCCGTTAACTTGACTGACTCAAGACTTCCTGGTCGTGACTGCAATCGTCAATGCTTGACCAGATGTGCGACTGAATTTCGTGACGTGGAAACAGGATAATTTAAGTAGTTTCGCTAATGGCTGGGTCATCAGCAGCTATTTCCCGGGACCCTCTTTTGAACAGGCTACATTTTCTCTGCGAAAGTCGGAGAAGTGGAATTAAATCTATACAGAGTCCTGTGGAGACGACTAGTAATACACTACTATGTGGTTTCATTCTGTGAAATGGAGAGAACCAGCATTTCCTGTGTTCTTTCCTTGGTGCTTTACGTTGAAAACGGACTGATTTTTGTACTGAGGCGGCCACGTAACACTAGGAACGACTTCAGTGTCTCTGTCTCTGTCTGTCTCTGTCTGTCTGTCTGTCTGCCTGCCTGCCTGCCTGCCTGCCTGCGCTGCGTTGTGTGTGTGTGTGTGTGTGTGTGTGTGTGTGTGTGTGTGTGTGTGTGTGTGTGTGTGTGTGTGTGTGTGTGTGTGTGTGTGTGTGTGTGAAACTGACTGACTTCTGTTCACGTAGGGTATATAACTAGAACTATAGTGAAACCGACTGACACCTGTTCACGAGAATATAGCCAGAACTATAGGTCTAGTGAAACTGAATGACTCCTGTACACGTAGGGTATAGCTAGAACTATAATGAAACTGACACCTGTTCACGTAGAGTATATGGCTTGAACTACACTGAAGATGACACCTGTTCACGTAGAGTATATATGCTAGCTTGAACTATAGTGAAACAGACTGATTCCTGTTCGCGTAGGGCATAGCCAGAACTACAGTGAAAATGACTGTCTTTTGTTCACGTAGAACTAAAGTGAAAGTGACTGTCTTCTGTTCATGTAGAACTATAGTGAAACTGTCTTTTGTTCATGTAAAACTATAGTGAAACTTACCGTCTTCTGTTCACGTCAGTAGAACTATAGCGAAAGTGACTGTCTTCTGTTCACGTAGAAGTATAGTGAAACTGACTGTCTTTTGTTCACGTGAACTATAGTGAAACTATCTTTTGTTAACGTAGAAATATAGTGAAACTATCTTTTGTACACGTAGAACTATAGTGAAACTGTCTTCTGTTCACGTAGGACTATAGTGAAACTGTCTTTTGTTCCCGTAGAACTATAGTGAAACTGTCTTCTGTTCACGTAGGACTATAGTGAAACTGTCTTCTGTTCACGGAGAACTATAGTGAAACTGTCTTCTGTTCACGTAGGACTATAGTGAAACTGTCTTTTGTTCCCGTAGAACTATAGTGAAACTGTCTTCTGTTCCCGTAGGACTATAGTGAAACTGTCTTCTGTTCCCGTAGAACTATAGTGAAACTGTCTTCTGTTCACGTAGAACTATAGTGAAACTGTCTTCTATTCACGTAGAAGTATAGTGAAACTGTCTTCTATTCACGTAGAAGTATAGTGAAACTGTCTTCTGTTCACGTAGGACTATAGTGAAACTGTCTTCTGTTCACGTATGACTATAGTGAAACTGTCTTCTGTTCCCGTAGAAGTATAGTGAAACTGACTTCCGTTCACGTAGAAGTATAGTAAAATTGTCTTCTGTTCACGTAGAACTATAGTGAAACTGTCTTCTGTTCACGTAGAACTATAATGAAACTGTCTTCTGTTCACGTAGAACTATAGTGAAAGTGACCGAGTGGGTCACGTGTTGCCTTGACTGACAGACGACTAAGAGGGCCGAAATGGACACGCAGTGAGATAATTTGCACGCCATCGACTTTGGGCACGTCCACTCCAGACAGACTGACCCGTCCAAATATAGACTGCTGACGGACTGCTGGAACCAGACGGTGCTGCCTGCACTGCTCAGCTAGACCGCCACATCAAGGCGATGTGTGTGTGTGTGTGTGTGTGTGTGTGTGTGTGTGTGTGTGTGTGTGTGTGTGTGTGTGTGTGTGTGTGTGTGTGGTGTGTGTGTGTGTGTGTGTGTGTGTGTGTGTGTGTGTGTGTGTGTGTGTGTGTGTGTGTGTGTGTGTGTGTGTGTGTGTTTTGGTGGGGGGGGTGGGGTAGGTGCGGACGAGTATGCGTTGTTGCTTGATGGGGCGGGTTGACCGTCTGCGCGACGCTTTCACTCTTGAACGCATCACAATATTGTTATCGCTAGTTTTGATTTAATTTACTTTCAGCGTAAACGGCTTGCGCTCCTGTGACGAATAAATATTCGTTATCAGCATGAGAACCTAGCACTATCAACCCTTAAAATGGGTGGGTGGATGGAGGGGCCGGGGGGAAGAGAGAGAGAGAGAGAGAGAGAGAGAGAGAGAGAGAGAGAGAGAGAGAGAGAGAGAGAGAGAGAGAGAGAGAGAGAGAGAGTCAAACAGGCCAAACCAAAATAGAATCAGCTGACACGTTGTTTACGCCAGATTCACTGAACCATGCACACATTCTGACGCGCACATATTTTGTCAGATTTTTACCCTGTTAATCCCCCCCCCCCCCCCCCCCCCCAAACCCACCAACCCCTCTTCCCGTCCGTCAGTTTAGGTCGATACCCTAGTGAGTCGAGCCCAAGTCGGAGCCTACATCTACCGAGACACAATTTGTTTGTCATACCGTACACTGCATCCTGCCAAACGTGCATTTTTTCAAGTTATGCGCGTGCCCATAGATAAAATGCATAGATAAAATGTACTCCCCCCTCCCTCCCTCCGTCCCCCCCCCCCCCCCACCCCCAACACACACACACACACACACACACACACACACACACACACACATGCACAGCACACAACACATACGCACGCACGCACGCACAACACAACACAAACACACACACACAACACACACACACACAAACCACACACACACACACACACACACACACACACACACACACACACACACACACACACACACAACACACACACACACACACACACACACACACACACACACACACACCCACACACACACACACACACACACACACACACACACACACACACACACACACACACACACACACACACACACACACACACACACACACACACACACACACACACACACACACACACACACACACATCCTGTATGCACGAACACGACAAATGGACACACGGAGAATGATTTACTATACTCAATCAGCCTCGCGTTAAGAAAAGAAGAAGAAAAAGATTAGAAGAAAAAAAATAGCACAATAACATTCCAGTCGTGACCAGAATAATGAACGAGATTTAACTGAGTCAATTTATCAATCCTGAGCGTCTACCGTACGTCATTCAGCGATGCGAACTCTCGCAAGGGGCACTCTTTGTATGCGGGTAAAAATCTTTGTTGATCATAATATAATACAGGATACAAATCTTTGTTGATCATAATGTAATACAGGATACAAATCTTTGTTGATCATAATATAATACAGGATACAAATCTTTGTTGATCATAATTAATACAGGATACAAATCTTTGTTGATCATAATATAATACAGGATACAAATCTTTGTTGACCATAATATAATACAGCATAAAAAACTTTGCTGAACATAGTATAATACAGGATACAAATCTTTGTTGATCATAATATAAAACAGGATAAAAAAAATCTTTGTTGATCATAATATAATACAGGATAAAAATCTTCGCTGATCATAATATAATACAGGGTAAAAATCATTGTTGATCATAATATAATACAGGATTAAAATCTTTGTTGATCATAATACAGGATAAATTCTTTGTTGATCGTAAGTAGAATACAGCATAAAAATCTTTGTTTATCATTAATATAATACAGGATACCAAACTTGTGTAGCTAACAGCGTTCAAAGCCTTCAGCGGCATAAGAGTCTGTATTGACCTTACAGCAGGCGCTCTTTTAAAATCTACCGGATGTTAATATAAAATGGTCGGTTTTTGGTTGTTGTTGTTGTTTTTGGTTTTGGTTTTGGTTTTTAAAGACTCTGTTAGAACGAGACGTTTAAAAGCGACAGTTAAGTTGGCATGCAAGAATTCCATTTGAAAGACGAGCTCTACAGAAGAAACCGGAAATTGAACAGGCGGTTCCATTCATGTGCCCGCTCCTTCCACCCCCCATCCCCATCCCCCCGCCCCACCCCTCTCTATGTCTCTCTCTCCCTCCCCCCTCTCTCTCCCCGTGAACATTACTGTATCTGAGTATTTCAATAAAACCCGTGTGTGTGTGTGTGTGTGTGTGTGTGTGTGTGTGTGTGTGTGTGTGTGTGTGTGTGTGTGTGTGTGTGTGTGTGTGTGTGTGTGTGTGTGTGTGTGTGTGTGTGTGTGTGCTTTTCTCTCTCTCCTCTTCTCTCTCTCTCTCTCTCTCTCTCTCTCTCTCTCTCTCTCTCTCTCTCTCTCTCTCTCTCTCTCTCTCTCTCGCTCGCTCGCTCGCTCGCTCTCCGTGAACATTACTGTATCTGAGTATTTCAATAAAAGCCGAAACAAGTGACCTGTGACTTTCGACAGCGACAGTGAAAGAATTCTATGGATGCCCCTTTGAATCGTAAGAGAGTGGGGCCGCTTTTATATCTTTCGGTCTTTGGGGAATGTTGTTTTGTCATTTGTTAGATCATTCAATGTTGGGATTATGTGGTACGGTCGGGAGGGAGAGAGAGAGAGAGAGAGAGAGAGAGAGAGAGAAGAGAGAGAGAGAAGAGAGAGAGAGAGAGAGAGAGAGATTCACCATGGTACTGAGTTTAACAGACGAAATATTAACAGCTCTGTGACAAAGGAACATTAACCTACAGCGAAAAAGCATTTAAAGTGCTTCATTAGAGAGCACGTAGGCTTGTTTAAACACACACACACACACACACACACACACACACACACACACACACACACACACACACACACACACACCACACACCCACGCACGCACGCACACACACACACACACACACACACACACACACACACACACACACACACACACACACACACACACCGGTCTCCCTATCAGTCTTCATGAGTCATTGCCTGTCTGCTTCCTTTCTTGGTTTACAGTTTTCTGTTGAAACAATGAAACAATTCATGTGCAGACACGTACACTCAATAAATTTCACACCGTCGAAAACTGAAGCTGTCCTTGTTTTATTTGCTGTCGAGACAGCTGCAGTCGTGCCTTCAAGCAAATGAGTCTATGGGACGAAGCTAGGACAGTATAGTCTAGCTAGGACAGAAATGTGCACCCCGGCTTAAAATATGCAGTGACATGCAGCGGTACACAAATAGTCACAAGAGTACACCAGTGGTCTACCTTGCACTGTGCAACTGCAGCATATGACAGGAGTGTGCTTCACGAATTTAAATTATGCATGATACAGTGGTAATAGTCTATGGCACGAGAGTACAGCAGTGGTCTACCATGCACTGTGCGACTGCAGTCTATGACAGATGTGTACACCACGAATTTAAATTATGCATGATACAGTAGACACGAGAGTACACCAGTGGTCTACCATGCACTGTGCGACGGAGGTATATGACAAGAGTGTGTACTAGGAGTTTAAATTATGCATGATACAGTAGTACACAAATAAATAGTCTGTGACACGAAAGTACATCAGTGGTCTACCATGCACTGTGCGACTGCAGCGTATGATAGAAGTGTGCACCAGGAATTTAAATCATGCATGATACAGTAGTACACACACAAAAAATAGTCTGTGACACAAGCGTACATCAGTTGGTCTACCTTGCATTGTGTGACTGCAGTGTATGTATGACAGAAGTGTGCACCAGGAATTTAAATTATGCATGATACAATAGTACACAAATAAATAGTCTATGACACAAGAGTACATAAGTTGGTCTACCTTGCATTGTGTGACTGCAGTGGATGTACGACAGAAGTGTACATCAAAAGTTTGAATTATGCGTCACATGTAGTACACAGATTAACAGTCTATGACACAAGAGTACATCAGTGGTCTACCATGCACAGTACGATTGCAGTATAATTATAACAGGAGTGTGCACGCGGTGCTTATGGCACAGTAGTACATCAATAGTCTGTGTCATAAGAGTATTCCTGTGGTCTATAATACACTCTACGACTAGCTCTACGATAGGAATGTGCACACAGCAGTACATCAATAGTCTGTGTCATAAGAGTATTCCTGTGGTCTATAATACACTCTACCACTAGTTCTACGATAGGAATGTGCACACAGCAGTACATCAATAGTCTGTGTCATAAGAGTATTCCTGTGGTCTATAATACACTCTACCACTAGGTCTACGACAGGAGTGTGCACACAGTTGTACATCAATAGTGTGTGACATAAGAGTATTCCTGTGGTCTGTCATACACTCTACCACTAGGTCTACGACGGGAGTGTGCACACAGTAGTACATCAATAGTCTGCATCATAAGAGTATTCCTGTGGTCTGTCATACGCTCTACGGCTAGGTCTACGACGGGAATGTGCACACGGTAGTATATCAATAGTATGTGTCATAAGAGTATTCCTGTGGTCTATAATATACTCTACCACTAGTTCTACGATAGGAATGTGCACACAGTAGTACATCAATAGTCTGTATCATAAGCGGAGTATTCCTG
>JABMCL010000438.1:1725000-1727500 GCA_018857735.1 Alviniconcha marisindica | reverse complement strand
TTGATTGTTTGTTTGTTGTTTGTGGGACCCAGGGACGATCGTTATGAGTGCCCGCTTGTCCAGTTTCTGATCTGGTGTTACGAGGTGAGCTTGTTTACTGTGTTTGTTTGTTTGTTTGTTTGTTTGATTGTTTGTTTGCTGTTTGTGAGACCCAGGGACGATCGTTATGAGTGCCCGCTTTGTCAAGTTTCTGAGTCGGTGTTACGAGGTGAGCTTGTTTGTTGTGTTTGTTTGCTAGTTAGTTAGTTAGTTTGTTTGTTTGTTTGTTTGTTGCTGTTGTTGGTTTAAACAAAATTTATTCGTACATCGAAATCATAAACTCAACAAACAACACCTGGCACAGGAAAACGCAAAAGCAATATGTTTATTTAAGTGTCAAGTGGTGTTGTTGTTGTTTGTGGGACCCAGTGAAGGATCGTGACGATCGTGTTTCTGACTGGGCATCTTCTTCTGTGCTACGAGGTGAGCTCGTTCAGTTTGCTGTGTTTGTGTGTTTGTTTGTTGTTTGTTGTTGTGGGACCCAGTGACGTGACGATCGTGTTTCTGACTGGGCATCTTCTTCTGTGCTACGAGGTGAGCTCGTTCAGTTGCTGTGTTTGGTTTTGGTTTGGTTGTTGTTGTGGGACCCAGTGACGTGACGATCGTGTTTCTGACTGGGCATCTTCTTCTGGCTACGAGTGAGCTCGTATTGCTGTGTTTGGTGTTGTTTGTTGTTGTTTGTTGTTGTGGGACCCAGTGACGTGACGATCGTGTTTCTGACTGGGCATCTTCTTCTGTGCTACGAAGTGAGCTCGTTTGCTGTGTTTGGTTGTTTGGTTGTTTGTTGTTGTGGGACCCAGTCGTGTTTCTGACTGGGCATCTTCTTCTGTGCTACAAAGGTGAGCTCGTTTTTGCTGTGTTTGTGTTTTTGGGTTTGTTGTTTGTTGTTGTGGGACCCAGTGACGTGACGATCGTGTTTCTGACTTGGCATCTTCTTCTGTGCTACAAAGGTGAGCTCGTTTTTGCTGTGTTTGTTTTTTGGGTTGTTGGTTGTTTTTTGTGGGACCCAGTGACGTGACGATCGTGTTTCTGACTGGGCATCTTCTTCTGCGCTACGAAGTGAGCTTCGTTTGCTGTTTTTTGGGGTTTTTGTTTGTTGTTTGTTGTTGTGGGACCCAGTCTTTGGTTTTCTGACTGGGCATCTTCTTCTGTGCTACAAAGGTGAGCTCGTTTTTGCTGTGTTTGTTTTTTGGGTTGTTTGGTTGTTGTTTGTGGGACCCAGTGACGTGACGATCGTGTTTCTGACTTGGCATCTTCTTCTGTGCTACGAGGTGAGCTCGTTCAGTTTGCTGTGTTTGTTTGTTTGTTTTTGGGTTTGTTTTTTGTGGGACCCAGTGACGTGACGATCGTGTTTCTGACTTGGCATCTTCTTCTGTGCTACGAGGTGAGCTCGTTCAGTTTGCTGTGTTTGTTTTTTGGGTTGTTTGGTTGTTGTTTTTTGGGGGACCCAGTGAGGGAATCGTTTTTGAGTGGCTGTTTTTCTTTGGTGTTACGAGGTGAGCTTGTTCAGTTTGTTGTTTTTTGGGTTGGTTGATTGTTTGGGTTGTTTGGTTGTTTTTTTGGGACCCATTGACGATCGTGTTCGATTTGGCATCTTGTTTCATTACGAGTTGGTGTTCAGTTTGCTTGTTTGTTTGCTTGTTTTTGGGTTTTTTTGTACCGTATGTTTGTTTTGTTTTTCTTTTAGAGGGGGTTTGTTTGCTGTGTTTGTTGTTTGTTTGTTGTTTTTGGGTTTAGGCCCCTTTGACTGACGATCGTTTTCTGATTGGCATCTTCTTCTGCGCTACGAGGTGAGCTCGTTCAGTTTGCTGTGTTTGTTTGCTTGTTGTTTGGTTGTTGTTTGTGGGACCCAGTGACGTGACGATCGTGTTTCTGACTTGGCATCTTCTTCTGGCTACGAGGTGAGCTCGTTTTTGCTGTGTTTGTGTGTTTGGTTGTTGTTTGTTGTTGTGGGACCCAGTGACGTGACGATCGTGTTTCTGACTGGGCATCTTCTTCTGTGCTACGAGGTGAGCTCGTTCATTTTGCGGTTTGTTTGCTTGTTGTTTGGTTGTTTTTGTGGGCCCCAGTGCGTGACGATCGTGTTTCTGACTTGGCATCTTCTTCTGTGCTACGAGGTGAGCTCGTTCAGTTTGCTGTGTTTGTGTGTTTGGTTGTTTGGTTGTTGTTTGTTGTTTGTGGGACCCAGTGACGATCGTGATGAGTGGCTGTTTGTTTCTGAATTGGTGTTACGAGGTGAGCTTGTTTGTTTGTTTGTTAGTTTGGTTGGTTGATTGGTTGGTTGTTGTTGGTTGTTGTTTTTGGGACCCATTGACGATCGTGGAGTGGGCTTGTTTCAATTCTGACTTGGTGTTACGATGTGAGCTTGTTTGTTTTTTGTTTTTGTTTTTTTGTATGTATGTTTGTTTTGTTTTAGTTTTAGTTTGTTTGTTTGTTTGTTTGTTCGTTTGCTTGCTTGCTT
>JABMCL010000438.1:1695000-1717500 GCA_018857735.1 Alviniconcha marisindica | reverse complement strand
AAACTATAACCACGCTTCACCTGTGGTAGTCTGTATATTAAATAACAGGCCAGGTCTATATCTGTGTCAAGTGTGGCTTGCAGCTGTACCAAGTACCGATCAAACTATAACCACGTTTCACCTGTGGCAGTCTGTATATTAAATAACAGACCAGGTCTATATCTGTGTCAATGTGGCATGCACCTGTACCAAGTACCGATCAAACTATAACCACGTTTCCCCTGTGGTAGTCTGTATATTAAATAACAGGCCAGGTCTATATCTGTGTCAATGTGACATGCACCTGTACCAAATACCGAACAAACTATAACCACGTTTCACCTGTGGCAGTCTGTATATTAAATAACAGGCCAGGTCTATATCTGTGTCAATGAGGCATGCAGCTGTGCCAAATACCGAACAAACTATAACCACGTTTCACCTGTGGCAGTCTGTATATTAAATAACAGGCCAGGTCTATATCTGTGTCAATGTGGCATGCAGCTGTGCCAAGTACCGAACAAACTATAACCACGTTTCACCTGTGGCAGTCTGTATATTAAATAACAGGCCAGGTCTATATCTGTGTCAATGTGGCATGCAGCTGTGCCAAATACCGAACAAACTATAACCACGCTTGACCTGTGGCAGTCTGTATATTAAATAACAGGCCAGGTCTATATCTGTGTCAATGTGGCATGCAGCTGTGCCAAATACCGAATCAAACTATAACCACGTTTCACCTGTGGCAGTCTGTATATTAAATAACAGGCCAGGTCTATATCTGTGTCAATGTGGCTTGCAGCTGTGCCAAATACCGAACAAACTATAACCACGTTTCACCTGTGGCAGTCTGTATATTAAATAACAGGCCAGGTCTATATCTGTGTCAATGTGGCATGCAGCTGTACCAAGTATCGATCAAACTATAACCACGTTTCACCTGTGGCAGTCTGTATATTAAATAACAGGCCAGGTCTATATCTGTGTCAATGTGGCATGCAGCTGTGCCAAGTACCGAACAAACTAACCACCACTGCAGTCATCACTCGGTTCAGAGGCTCCTGCAGGAAAGCTGTGCTCTCACGGTTGGCTTACGGCGATGTATAGCGTCTTGTTAGAAGCGAAATGTCCCTCAGCAGCAGCCGTTAGTTACGTTGCAGCTAAGTTACACAAGTTGTATCGCATCTGTGATGGCTAGGCTATCTGTGGAATATTATCACCGATATATTTCAGAGGATTTTATTCCTGGCAGTAGAATCAGTCTAGCCTAGTAGCCTAGTATTAGTAGGAATAATATCAAAGAGGAATAGGCAGATGCGTATGTACTTGGAGTTTTTTTGTTTTTGTTTTTTTGTTTTTAACGCCCATAGCACCGATTAATCATATACGAGCGAACATCAAAGAATAATGGGCTGATTACGTTTATTCACTTATTCGAGTCATTTTAATTCCCACTTTTAAATACCAGCGAGGGAAGATTTTACATGATTGGCCTAGACTGGAATCAGCGTTGAGCCCTCCCCCCCCCCCCTTTCTCCCCGCCCCCCCCCCCCCCCCCCCCCCCCTCCGTACCTTCATCGAATCATGCCCCTGTTCGTGCGAAACCGACTTAGCAAGATAGTCGGATTCTCATCTAGTCCGGACAACTCTAAGTAAATGAAGTACACGATATCAGTTGTAGACAGAACTTTAAACAGAAAACTGTTCTTGTTCTTATATTTTGACTCAAAAGAAGAATTTTGCATCCCTTTCATCGAATCATGCCCCTGTTCGTGCGAAACCGACTTAGCAAGACAGTCGGATTCTCATCTAGTCAGGATAACTCTAAGTAGGTAGAGTACATGCTATCAGTTGTAGACAGTGCTTTAAATGCAAAGCAGAAAACTGTTCTTGATCTTGTATTTTGACTCACGAAAACAATTCATGAATTTTCTTTAACCAGTAAACTACACAGAATCCAAGCCAGGAGTCGGGCAGAATGGTTATAGGCTACTATCACATGCTTTACCCACTGCCTCGAATTCTGCCATCCAAGTTCATTCCAGTCCATTTTGTGTTCTTGTTATTTGCCTAGCATTTCAACAACACTGAAATGCTCTTCCACCGCAAAGTATATAGCGTTGCAGTTAGGCTCACAGTGTGCGTGAGACTGCCACCTGTGGCGACTTATTATGATAAATCGTGTTTCGCCCTGATACGGCATTCGCGGATGAGTGGGTGTTAAATTTCAGTTACTGACGGTCATATTAGCTCATGATCAGTGCTGACAGAGATATTACCGCCTCAGTTATGAATGCCGACAGCGATATGACTCATTATTGGTGCCGACAGAGATATTAGCTCAGTATAACTGTCAATATCAGCGCTGACAGCGATAACAGCTCAGTATCACTGTCAATGTCAATGTTGACAGCGATAATAGCACAGTATCACTGTCAGCATCAATGCCGATAGCAATATCAGCTCAGTATCACTGTCAGTATCAATGCTGACAGCGATAATAGCACAGTATCACTGTCAGCATCAATGTCGACAGCAATATCAGCTCAGTATCACTGTCAATATTAATGCTGACAGCGATAATAGCTCAGTATCACTGTCAATATCAGTGCTGACAGCGATAACAGCTCAGTATCACTGTCAATATCAGTGCTGACAGCGATAACAGCTCAGTATCACTGCCAATATCAATGCTGACAGCGATAACAGCTCAGTATCACTGTCAATACAAATGCTGACAGCGATTATAGCTCAGTATCACTGTTAATATCAATGCTGACAGCGATAACAGCTCAGTATCACTGTCAATATTAATGCTGACAGCGATAACAGCTCAGTATCACTGTCAATATTAATGCTGACAGCGATTATAGCTCAGTATCACTGTTAATATCAATGCTGACAGCGATAACAGCTCAGTATCACTGTCAATATTAATGCTGACAGCGATAACAGCTCAGTAACACTGTCAATATTAATGCTGACAGCGATAACAGCTCAGTAACCCTGTCAATATTAATGCTGACAGCGATAACAGCTCAGTATCACTGTCAATACAAATGCTGACAGCAATATCAGCTCAGCACTGGAAGCGATAAAAAAAAAAAAAGAAAAAAAAAAAGCAGCAGCATCAATACCGCTCAGTCAGGAGTGACGTGACGTGGCGTTATTCAGCCATGCTAGCACGTGAAACTCACCTGACAAATCGATAGCGCAGCACGAACAACTGGTACTTGAACAAAACCGCCTGTTTTCATCATTGTTACTTATTCAGTGGCGGCAGGATGACTATATCGTATGCGGACACATGACTCAGTAATGCCAACAGCAACAACAACTTCAGAGGGGTAGAGGGGGAGAGGACGAGAAATTTGGAATTACAAAAAACCGAACAAACGAAAGGAGTGTGTGTGTGTGTGTGGAGAGAGAGAGAGAGAGAGAGAGAGAGAGAGAGAGAGAGAGAGAGAGAGAGAGAGAGAGAGAGAGAGAGAGAGAGAGAGAGAGAGAATAAAATGTGATTTCATCATTATAATGATTTCAGCTAGGCTCGGTTACGGTGCGTATTGTCAAGAACATAGGCGAAAGGCCTCTAGGTCTGCCAGTTTGTAGAAGCAATCTCATTCGTCGAAAGAAATAACCAGTACACTGTTTTCCCCCCTATAGTAGAAACCTGATGCGTCGGGTGTTAGACGGATCTGCTTCTACTCAGTCTGGTTAAGATACTTGTCTTCAAAATTCGTTATTAAACTTTTCACGAGGAGGAAAACCGCCAACGGCAAAAGGTCATCTCAGAATCAGCAGAAGAAGAAGAAGAAGGGGAGAACATCCCCCCCCCCCCCCCTAAAAAATAAATAAATATGAAGCGCGTTAGAAATATTTCAAAGTGACAGAAATGGTGGCTGTTGAGTAAATGATTCGGGATTTCTTCCATTTTTTTCTTTTTCTTTCTTAGTTTTTTTCTTTTTCTTTTCTTTTCTTTTGTCTTTAGGGGTGGGAAGTGGAGCGGGTAGGCAGAGGAGAAAGTGGTTTAATCAACATTTCCATACTAGTTTCTTCCCTTGTTCTAGAATATTTAGGTATTAAATGTATTTTGCACTTTTGCTGATGTTTAGGTCATTCTAACTGTGAAAGTAACAGTTCTTCTTCTTCTTCTTTTTATGCGTGATCCATGTATGCCTGTCCATCAAATATTCACTGGGATACCGTTTGCTGTTTTATTCCGATTGTACATGGTAGTAACTTAAGTTATTTGATCTGATTATCGAGTGTCAGTGTATGATTGAGTGGCATTTTCGCTCCTGAGTGAACACTTTCTTCCTAAACTCTTCCTTATAACATGTGCCTCTAAGTCTTTCATTTTCCTCGTGCAGTGTCGATCTAAAAATCGACAAGTCATGTGATAGGACTTCATACCGACTGTGTAAACCTGCGTGTGGAATTTTCCATCACTTTGTATTGTTTGGTTTGCTGCATGCTTTTCGTTTTGTGTTTGGGTTTCGATGTACACAATGTTAACTTATTTGCTTGGTCTCCCTTATGGAAGTGGGCTCACTGAACCAGGTTGTACTGTGAACATTATTTTCTCACTTGTTTCGGGCGAAAATTAAACAATATAGTGTTATTTTATTATTTTATTTTATATATAATAAAAGAAGAAGAAAGAAAGTCAAGCACAACTGAAACTTGCTTAGTTCTTCATGGAAAGATCTGGAAAACGACATTTGTTTGCAATTCTAATTTGCATCGGATCTTTAAACTGTACGTAAAATTATATTGAACAAAAAGACTGCTTTGCGAAGTTGTCGTTCCTGCTCAATAGGAAAGGTCACAGCGGCATTTTCATCGTTGTGCTCTGTGCAATAGTCGACCCTAGTGACCCAGAAATAACCAAAGATTATAAATACTTTATTTATAATCTTTGAAATAACCAACTTGACGTTTCAGCTTCGCCATCAACATGTAGAAACTGATATTGTTCGTCTTTTTCTTGATTCCACATGACCTTATCAGTACTCTAAGAGCATTTACGATTTTGTCCTCTGCATTGTTACTCTTGTTCTCTCTTTCTCTTTTTGTTTTGTGCGACCGTTTTCAGTTTGTTCTTACACGCAACACAGGTTAACCCCTCCAACACGCACACACAAAAACACGTGTGTTTTTTCTTTTCTTTTTGCGTGTGGTAAGTTATCAGTTTGTGTGACAGATTGCTTTCTAAATGCCATCTTGGAATCAGTCAGTGCTTCTGAAACATTAACAATGCCTTGATTGAACAGATGAATCATAAAGTAGACAGTCTGGGTCCAATACAGATATCATTAGGCTTTGGCACTGGACACGATTGTTGTGCTAGTCTCTCTTTTATTCTGTAAACGTTCATTTACCTTTTCCCCGTTGTTTTGCACAATTATAGCAACAGATACATATAAACTATAACCTTGTAGGGTGGCAGCCTGAGCCAGGCACAAATCAGTGTCATGATCAGTGATACACAAGTTTAACAAAATCAATAAAGTCATGAATATGGCGTGAAGGGACGTGTTACCGATTCTCAGCAGGATGAAGTTATTTCAAATCAAATCAAAATCGGGAAGAAAGGGTACCAGTCTTTTTTGGCGGACAGCTTCTTGCAGCAAAACCACAGTGACAATTGCTTAGATGACAAAAACTACAGTTACAATTGCTTAGATGACAAAAACCACAGTGACAATTGCAAAGACAACAGATTAGTTAGTCACTGATTGGATTTTAACGTCCTGTCAACCTCACAATGTCACCTCAGGACAATAAATACACATTTCAAAAGCTGTCCTACATAATTATATTACATGTATATTATTATTATATATGACCCTGCCTTCCGAAATGAGTTGGATGGATACTTAGTCACTTTCTCATTGCAGCTTATTAATTTTTTCGAAGGGAGCTTCCACTTTTTAGATTTTGGTGTGTGCTTTTTTCCAGCAAAATTAGATTGCCCAGTCTTTTTTGCTCAAAATATACACCCCTTCTCAATCCAAATCCACAAAATCAGTGCATACACAAACACAAAACAAACATTCACAAATAGACAATGAGAAAGGTTAAACAAACAAAAACCTCAGCCTGTGCGATGGGTATGAAAAAAATTAGTGAGGAGAAAAATGAAGGATAGTGCATTTTCTCATATGGTGATCACTTTTAAATGTTGTGGTTGTGTATACGTATATTTTGAATTCCCTGTGAATATTTTTCTTTCTTATTCCCTGCCCATCTCAGGACAGATCAAGAAATCATGTGAATAGCATACATAATGTTGATGTTAACTTGTAAATTGACGTTGTTTGCTTATGGCACAAAAAAAAACAATTTTGTGGTGTTATGAGCATTTTCAAATTTAGACACCTTGGCTGGACCAAAAACTTACATTGTATAAATACTTTAATATTGAATATTGTTGCTTTAATTTATGATGTTCATGTCTTTGTTCAAATTGTAAAAAGAAGCAGGAAGGACATTAAAAATCTTTCACATTTTAGCTATTTAAATCTATAGAATAAATGTTGACTCAATGTTTTGAATTACTAAATAGAAATGAGTGACATACTCTATAATCCCATGCCTCGAGCAATCAGTCAAATCTTCTACTGTGTTACAGATATGCAGTGATGTAGTCACAGCTTACTGAGAGAAGTTACTGGGAAATTCTTTGCTACTTAATTCCCACTGGCTTGTGTATCTTTGTCTATGACGTGATCAAAAATGAGGAAGTCTTGTTTTTCTCTCTCCCTTTTTCTGAAGACATTTTCCTTCATTTTAAAGTGAGGATGTTTGCATTTTGGAATGCCTTTTAGTTTCAGATGTATACACTTTAGCATGATATGCTTCTACAGGGAAGCTACTGGTCTGCCTACCACCATCCACTGCATTCTGACACTTTCTGTATACCTGACTGATAGTGCCATGAATTGCTTCATGTCCAGGTTGTTTAACCTTTTGCAATGTGAATGGGTCTTGACATCAGTTAGCTCTGTTGCTCTGTACTCTTGTCTCAAGTGGTGTCTTGAAGTAAGTTTCCATGGTGACTATGTACATGCATTTAGTATGACACAGATGAGAGCAGATGGATTGGGTCTTTTATTCCCTTTTTTTTTTCTTGTGACAAAAGTATCTTGTTTGATCATGTGTAAATGTAACTGTTTGTAGATTAAATAAAAAATCCTTAAGTAAACATCATTTCTGCTTGTTTTGGAGAATTGTTCTGTCCAGATGTACACACTCTCTCTCTCTTTCGCACACACACACTCACACACTCTCTCTCTCAAACACACAAGCAACGCAAATTGTCAGTTTGAAACAGTGTGGACTATTACAATTATTTAAGCATTAATCACACAAATGCATCATATCCCCAGACAAACAGCTGCTGACAAGAGACATTAACAGTAATATTTAACATGAAATAGTACACAAAGCCAATGCAGGCCAAAAACATTGACAACTTGTGATTGTGACCCTGAATCAACAAAATCTCTCTGTAATTTCTCTGTATCAACAGGGATAAAAAAACAACTAATAACATGTGCTGAATATATCCAGTGTTGTTTTCATTCTGCTGGAGCTCCAGGCACCAATGGCAGTGTCCAATCACCAAGACACATTCTGAACTTCACCATCGCACTTTGTTCATGAATTAGTATTCCTCAGCTAAAACACTGAGGTTCACCCAATCCTCGGTGAGAAAGTAGCGTGTGCAACTTTTCCCACACCTGTAGGGCGGCAATAGCTCAGCTGTTACATCGTCTGACTGAAAAGCCAAGGCGCAATACTGATGTGGGTTCCACTCCCCAGTGTGGCAAAGGGATTTTTCTCCCAGAATCAACTTCCAGTGCAGACTCTCTTATGGCAGAATGACCCAGATTTTTTACGTGCTACTGCGGTAACACGGGAGGTGGAACGGATACCGAAATAAGAGTCAGCACAGAAAGTCGACCCTGGAGAAGAAAATTCTCCCGCCGCTCCTGCAGGGAACTGAACCCGCGACCTTTCAATCACGAGCCCGGCGCTCTAACCACTGAGCTATCCCTGCCCCACTAGAGACAGTAACTGAGTAAGATGCCTACAATGACCATGGCAGCAGCCTCTGACTGGGGCTGACCCTTCAAAGTACATACTTCGCTTTTGATTCCACAGTCTGCATCTGGACACAGTGACAATGTGTCTGCAGTAATGATCAACCAACAAATATGGGCAGTCAATGTGTGCACTTTGGGTTCTCCCCACCCTTTATTTACCAAGACTGGCACTATGTATCTTTATATATGATTGTTAGTGCACAGCTGGGGTGCATGGAAAGTTGCATGGAAAATTCTGAAACCCTGAGAGTTATCGGCATCCAAACACCAGTCGGTGAAAATTATCCAACATGAAGTACGCTGAGGTTAAACTTAAAAGCACCATAACATTAACAGTGTTGCTGCTGTCACATACAGTAACTTCAGCTCTTGGGTTACTGCAGCAAGGCTGTCCAGTTTTATTTGTCCAACCCTGATTCTATAAAAAGTCTGTGTGCAAAAAGGTATTCTGAAAACATCTTCTGGTAATGGCACAGGGCCTTCCTGTTAGACTAACAAACAAAAAATGTTTACTTTCTATCAAAAAAATTCAAAACACATTTCACCCTGACACAATATCTGGCATAAAACATTAAAACACTACTATTCCTGTTTTGATTGCAATGGAACTCTTATCTACCTATTGCTCTGCCATTTGCATGACTGTCACACTTATGTGTCACAAATTTGTACCACAGCTTTCAGTAAAACTAAAAGTAATGTTTTGCTTACATAATTGCCTAATACTGCCAGTAATAGTTTTGCTAGCATCGGAATATCAATCCATCTGAAACATTGTTTACAGCAGGTATTATATTCTCACCTGACAAATGTACATGAAGGAAAATTGCTTTAAATACATCTACGTCAACACCTCCCTGTAAGCTGGTTTGGCCTGGTGACAAGGTGTTAGACTGGTAAGCAGAGGGACCTTGGTTCGAATCCACTTTGTTTTTCCTTTCTCTTCAAAAGTTGTGGTCTGTGGACTCTGTCTTGTGACTTTGTCCCCCACAATTATAAAATATTAAAATGGCTCTCATCGCTGCCCATCTTAATGCAGGAGTCATTCTGGTGGTGACAATGGAGCTAGGTATATAATCTCCCTCTTTTCCCACCTCCATACCCCCCCCCCCCCCCCCCCCACTGTCCCTAATAAGCCTTATGGTTTCTGTGGATGTTAAGCACCATGTTTACTTACTTATTTACACCTCTCTAAGGTCTGACGTGTCCCTAGGTCTGCTCATTTGTGATGACCTTTTCACCCCTGTTGATTCCCAAACATCAATCCACCCTTGTAATTCACCATACCTCTCAGCCTGCTCATTTTTCTTGCTGATTGCCCTGAAATTAGTCTGCATTTGTCATTCCCTGTATTTCTAGGTCTGCTCACTTTGGACTAATTTTCTTCTGTCCATTGCTCTGAAATCAGTCTACATTTGTCTTTCACTGAATCTCTATGCCCTCTCACTTCTGGCTGCTTTTCCCCTGTCCACACAGCTCTGAAATCAGTCCACACTCGTCATTCACTGAATCTCTATGCCCTCTCACTTCTGACTACTCTTCCCTTGTACACAGCTCTGAAATCAGTCCACACTTGTCATTCACCGAATCTCTATGCCCTCTCACTTCTGACCACTTTTCCCCCTGTCCACAGCTCTGAAATCAGTCCACACTCGTCATTCACCGAATCTCTATGCCCTCTCACTTCTGATCACTTTGTCCCCTGTCCACAGCTCTGAGATCAGTCCACACTCGTCATTCACCAAATCTCTATGCCCTCTCACTTATGACTACTCTTCCCCTGTCCTTTGCCTTTGGCCAGGAGCTTGGCAGGAATGTCGGCGGCGGAGAGCCCTTTGACGGAGAACAGTCTCTGCGCTCGTTCCTGCAGGCTGCCGCCACACTTGAGGCCGCGTCGCATGAGGTCAGCTTTCAGGCGCTCCAAGCCCAGAGCCTGCAGGTCTTCAGCGCAGGCGAAGTCATCCAGGTCCACGGGGTCTGTGCACTGGAGACAAAGCATTTCTCTTTTCAGTATGGTCTAGCAAATGCGGAGCATTATCAAAGCATTTCTCTTTTTTGTATAGTCTAGCACACGTGGAACAACATCAAACAAAGCCTTTCTCTTTTTAGTATAGTCTGGCACATGTGGAGCGACGTCAAACTGAAACAGAGCATTTATCTTTTTTGTATAGTCTAGCACATGTGGAGCAACATCAAACAAAGCATTTCTTTTTTGTATAGTCCAGCACATGTGGAGCAACATCAAACAAAGCCTTTCTCTTTTTAGTATAGTCCAGCACATGTGGAGCAACATCAAACAAAGCCTTTCTCTTTTTAGTATAGCCCAGCACATGTGGAACAACATCAAATAAAGCGTTCCCCTTTTTAGTATAGTCCAGCACATGTGGAGCAACATCAAACTGAAACAGTAAGTAAGTAAGTTGGTGTTTTACGCCCAGTCAACCGGTACGGTTATATCGGGGCGAAAACTGAAACAGAGCATTTCTCTTTTTTGTATACTCCAGCACCTGTGGAGCAACATCAAACAAAGCATTTTTCTTTCTTGTATAGTCTAGCACCTGTGGAACAACATCAAACAAAGCCTTTCTCTTTTTGTATAGTCTAGTGCCTATGGAACAACATTAAACAAAGCATTTTTCTTTTTGTATAGTCTAGCACATGCGGAACAACATCATATAAAGGAAAAAGGGAAAGACCAGAAAGCAAAACTCAAAAGATCATGCACAGCACCACCCCATGGGCATGCCTTCAATCCAAGGGACAGAACTCTATGTTGAACTACCATCTGGCCAACCTTGTGCCTTCCCAGCAAGACTGTTAGATTTTCTTCTTTAATTTTAATCAGATTCTGGCAGTAAGCAAATATGGTATTGTCTACAACAAGCAACCTCTGCAATGGAAAAATGTATAATAATATATTTTATACATACATAATCAACCAGCTCATTTTCAGAACTGGGACAGGCACAGTATAAATTAATTTTTTTGTTATTATTAATATTATACTAGCATGGATCATTCTTTTACAGGTAATGAATGACCCATGTAGGGCTGCTGAGTAACAAATAAGTGCGGCAGTACTGGATGGCTTGGTGGTGTGTGGGGTGGTGGGTTGGGTGGTGGTGGTCAAGTATGATGCCCAAAATGAGGTCTCACCTGCTGCAGGTGTGTGCTAACATTCCAGCACATTCTGCAGGCATTCCCTCACACTGCAGATTATATCGGGCTGTCTCGCACAACTCAACTCTACTGCAGCTGACTTAACTCACTGAGATTGACTGTAGCTTCCCATGGGAAAATTCCTGAGACCAAAATAGAAAAAAAGACAAGAAAAAAAAAAAACCCATCAAATAAACAATGCATAGACTCTCACCTCCAAAGGATTGGAAACTGCCCCACTGGGTGTCTCACTTTCTTTCGAAGCTGTGTCTGCTCCTTGAGAAGCTGGAACTCCGTTGTGAGAAGCTTCTGCCTGCTGGGAGCTGCTGGATGCATCATCAGTGGTTGCAGATGCTTCAAGTTTTGCAAGTTTGCACGGAGGAGCATCACCGACTGCGTCAGGTGCTTCTGATGAAGATGTGACTGTTGCAGATGCTGCAGAACTGCCTGGCGCTGCTGCTGATGTGGATGCAGCCCCTTCCAAGGCAGCTGATGGTGATGCTGATGATGATGATGAAATTGTGTGCGAAGGATGGTCGGAGCTGGTGCTGGGTCTGGTGTCATTGCTGTCGCTGTTTTCTGAGCCTGATTCACTGTCAAGGTCGTCTGCACTGACACCTCCAATGCTGTAAACCAAGCCATTGTCCATTAAGGATAAAGTAGATTCTATTACAATTTGTCTACAACTAACATCATTCATTAAAAGACATGATTTTGTGATCATGTGTGTTTACCTATTCCTATACTGAAACTATTTATACAACTTGTTCGCAGATGTCATGTTCTCTTTGACTCAGAGGAGCTTCTGAGAAAGAATTTCTGCTTTATGTTTTTTATGCATGCAAAGAGAGCTTAAGAACAAATGTTGTTTCCTTCAGTTTCACAAGCACAATGACTTCAACCATGACTTCAGAAAGTTCCAGTGCTAAAGATTTGTCAACTTCCAACAAAAAAACAGAAATGCCATACTTTTTTCTCTTCATTTCTAATAACCCCCCCCCCCGTACCAGCTATTATAAATTCATTAACTTTTACAAGCAATCCACCTTGATTTCCATGACTTTTTGGTTCAAAATATGGATTATTAACAATAGCACGTAAGATACACAATGAAACTCTCGGACAACAATGCGACACATTTTTCCTCAAACTGGACCTCTGAACCCCTTGTTACCACTTTTTGTGAACAGCAAATTTGCTGAACATTTCCACTTTCCTGTACCATGTTATTTTCCTTTGACTTTGTGTTTTATGCAGGTGTCCATCAGGTTTTCTTCTTTTCATCATCGACTGTGACGCTGCCAACTTTGCATCATATATTTTGTGAGCACTTGATCCATGGATTTGTTTTTAAGGCAATTTTTGGTGATGTGCCTTACATCCTGAAGCATTTGCCCTGATATAACTGCACTGGGTGACTGGGCGTAAAACACCAACTTAACTACCTGAAGCACCTGGTACTGGTAGTCTGGAAATTATGGTAATATACACGTGTGCATACATGTGTACATTTATGCAGCAATACTTACATGCTCCAGCGGTCAGAATACTTATCCAAGGTTGCCTCTGCTTTTCTCTTTCTTGAGGTAGGACTTCCCTCCTTCATTTTAGCAAGACCTGCAACAAGACACAGAGCCATGAAGCAGATGTAAATGTGGTTAAAAATCCATCAAACATTTACTAAATGTGAACAGTCACTCATAAATCCCAAAAATGAGCGCAGAAGTGTTTCAAGATTAAAAACTGCTGGAGATGTCATAAGGAATCTTTTGTTTCTTCTGATTATTTATTTTTCATTTTTTAGCCACAGAGTTTTTTGACCACTGTCAAACAAGTCCCAGCAATTTTTGTCTCCATACAATTTTTTTTTAAATAAAAAAGGTTATTGTGTCCAGTACATCTACATGCATTGCATGTGAAACTCTGTGAGTTGGTAGTACAAAATGTTATTTTCTTGTACAAAACCTGGATATACCAGAACCCATACCCATCAAGACTTTTCTGTACCAAACTGAGTGATGTGAGTAAAATGTGTTCAGACTTGGAGGTTTGGATCAAACCAGACCTGTCACCATGCCCATTTGTTGGGGACATCTTTATCACTGGAACCATCTTTCGATTCCAGTGCAACTTAAAGAAAATGCAACTAATCATAATTTAACTATTACAATACAACTGTATATAATGATATATTGTATATATTTATAATTTATTAAATTATTGTCCCTGTGATGGTATTCATTTCACATTTGTAAAGATACACAATGTAACTCTCTGACAACAATGCAACACATTCTTCCTCAAATTGGACACAGCAACAAAACATATATCATATATAAAAATATTATAGATTTAACTTTTTAAGACTATCAAGTATCATTGAATGTATTAAGGACACTACCAAAAAACAAGGCAAATAAAAAAACATCACACATGTACAGCCCCTTCAAAAACAACAACAAACAACAGATACACAGTCCTGACATTGGTTCGGGTTTGACTTTGAGCCACTGAACAATAAATTCATACAAATAATGACAAAATCGGATCCTGATCTGATTGGCATAGAAAAACAGTTTATTGCTGACAAACATGTACCCCCTTCTGGACTCAAGATTCAGCTGCATGCATGTCTCCACACGCAATAATATTCACCTTCCTGCATGGCCATCTTGGCATTCTCCATGATCTGGGAATACTGCGCTTCAAACTCTGGGTCGTCCAACCTGGGTGGAGAGTCCTCAAGATACTTGGCTCTCTTGGCTCGCCGCCTCTCCTCCCGCTCCTGCTTCTCTCTCTCTCTCTCGGCCTGCTTGGACACCCAGTCCTTCAGCCTAGTTTTGGACACAGGCACATTGAAGCATATGAAATTTTAAACCACACATAATATTCGCAATAGATTATTTATAGCACCCCATCTTGTAGGAGCCCAGAGTGCTTACAATGGCATAAGGATATGCTCATTTCATCACACGCATGCATGCATGTGTGTGCGCGTGCACACACACACACACATACAGTGATACAGACACACACATACACACACACGCACATACTACAGATACATGCATTACTGGAGTCTGGTGATGGGTCGGTGGAATGAGAAGTAAAAAAACAGATCAGTATAAAGCAGGTAAATGAGAAGACACCAACAAAGGAAATGATAAAGCTTGTGTAGGGGAGTGGGGTGGGGAGTGAGGGAAGCAGGTTGGAAGCATGAATGAAGAGTCAAAAGTCAGAGGTTGCTATTTATAACATAACTTTTATTTGCACCAACCAGGAAATAGTGTAGGCTCTGCCCTGAATCAGATGCATAGGCAGCAGCTCAAACTATTACTAACTGATGACCTGCTACTGCTGAGACACTAGGGGAAAGAGGATGCGGCGGGCCCAGCGCACAAGTTTTAATACCTTAGATAATTGGGGCCATAAAACTCCCACCCAATCAAAAAAGAAAAACAGGAAAGAAAAGATTAAAGGGTCATGGCCCGGAACACAATACACTTGGTTACACTTGTTTAACAATGACACCTCAAACATGCTTTCTTTTTTTAATTATGAAAAAAATAAAAAAATAAAAAATACACCTCTGCACTAAATGTGATGTTATGGTATTCAATTTGAGTGTGACTGAGCATGAAAAAGAAAGAAAAAAAGAAAGTACTCCAGTCCTATTAGTTACCTTGGTTTGCCAGATTTTACAGGACTGGCCTGGAATCATTCATTCTCAGATTCACTGCTGCTACTGCTAAGCCAAGTAACAAACACACATGTGCTAAAATTAAGGTATGATAAAGGGGGGGAAATAATAACTGCAAAGAATAATTAAGAACAAAACCAGCATAGTTTTTCTGCCTCCACTCACTTCTTCTCGTTGTTGACATCTCTTATCCGACGCCCACTGAGATCCCTGCAGGCCTCTCGACTTGTGGTTTTCTCAATCTGGGCACCAATGGCTCGCAACATGGACCCAAAGCCCCCCTTCCCTCCAAGGACTCGAGGGAAGATGTAGTAGATGCATCCATGCTGCAATGGCTGCGACCTTGGCACCACATGGCCATTGCTGATCATGTAACTTGCACCACTGGCTATTCCCTGCAGCATGAAATAACCATGTTTTTGTTTAGTCTCAGTCTGGATACACACACACACACACACACACACACACACACACACCACACTGTCATAGACACACACACACACACACACACAAACATACACACACACAAACATACTCACTCACACACACACACACACACACACACACACACTAAAAATATGTCTTTTGAATCTTTCAAGTCTTTATAAATTATATTTATACTCAATCATATACAGTAAGCCTGCACATGTCGTAATCCTTTCTTTTTTTTAATGAGTAAATTGTGTCGAAAACATCAACCTCTCTGTTGGCCAGCTAGCCTTTTTCAGTTATCAAATTCACAATATCAATGAAGGAAACTTCACAATTTCAGTTTTTAGTTTAGTCAGTGCCACTGCCAGTGGCCCGACTCTCTGAAACAACGAAACAAAAAGACCTAAAAATAATAAGAAATCAAATCTTACCAGTAAATTTTCCACATCATTCACAAGAAGTGTTTTGCTGTCCCTGGGAACTTGAAATACTAACATTTTAAAGGCAAGGTGTAAGTTTTACTTTTTAATAATGCTAGTCAAACGTACATGGTATGCATACACCACAAGATGCCGGAAGTTGGGGAAAATGGCGGAAGTTATGCTAAGGGAAGTAACTAGCCTACCATAATCATATTGTGGCCAACATTAGTTGTCTATCGCTTCGAAGATAGCCTGTGCAACTGGACCCATTTCTTTAACTGTCTCTGAAGTGCCTGTAAATTCCTCTGTATCTTCAAAGATCATAAATACAAAGTTTGTATTTATAATCTTTGGTATGTTATAAATAAAATTAATTTTTAAAAATGAAATAAAACTGCACGACATTTGAAGGCTTTCTTGTGATTGGCTACTTCAAAACTACTAGTGAATTGAACTCACCTCAAGTCAGCGTGACTAGCAGTTTCAGTTACGGCCACTGAGTTCTGACTTTTCTGCTTCAGCGAAAACACACGCCGTACTGACTGATTTCCGGCTACTGGCCCTGCGGAATGAAGTATTTTCTTGACGAGAGTCAGGCCGGTTAGGCTATGTTACACTCATTTGGCCAAGCCACTTAAAGTCGCATGGCTGCTTGATGGACTAGACTGAGGTCCCGCAGAACATGTATGTTTGATCTCTGTCCCCAGAGAATTTGGACATTGCTGATATATTAGTTGTTGTTTTTTGTTTTGTTTCTCTGCGCCATAATGTGTGGCGAGGTGACAGTTACGACACGTGTCCGGAAGAGGTTCACCTGCTGGTCCATGGGAAGCAACTCTTCCAATGTAGCTATAATTTTGGTAGCTGTGGTTTAAACAGAATTGTTTCCCCTGGACTGCTTGCGGAATCCCACCAAACGCACAAAAGGGGGGGGGGGAATGCATTAATTTTAAATTTTAGTAGGACAATGCAGAACATGTTTCCTATTGTCCTATTAAAATATGCATTCTTTTTAACCTTCTGTGTGTTTGGATCTTCTTTCCTGTTCTTTTTGCTTCATCTCAGAAAGCCGTGGAGTCAGTTTCGTTTTGTTTCGCCGTCGGTCTTGGTCTGCATCTGCACAGTGTCGTTAACTCTGCGCATCGTCTGTGAGCGGAGCTCGGAGTTGAAACCCAGAATTACGGTAGTCTAGCAGTATGGCGACAAAAGGGTTAACCCAGCATTGTTCTTTTTCCAGGGTGACAGTGAAATGCCTGCCTCCGACTCCTTGCAGCATCGGGGGCCACAGTGTAGCAGCAGCAGCGGCAGCCGCCGTTGTCACCTGCGTGGCAGACCGGTCACATGACCAGATCAACGTCCACAACCCAGAGGAGGCCGAGACGCGACCAAACAGTCCTGACATCTCACGTTCACTGGCACTTTTCACACTTGTTCTCTTTTAGGATGTGTGTGTGTGTTAGTGTGTTAGTGTGTTAGTGTGTGTGTGTGTGTGTGTGTGTGTGTGTGTGTGTGTGTGTGTGGTGAGTGTGTGTGTGGTAGTGTGTGTGTGTGTGTGTGTGTGTGTGTGTGTGTGTGTTGTTGGTGAGTGGTGTGTGTGTGTGTGTGTGTGTGTGTGTGTGTGTGTGTGTGTGTGTGTGTGTGTGTGTGTGTGTGTGTGTGTGTGTGTGTGTCCGGCTTTTTTTGTTGTTGCATATTTTTGCCATTGTGTCACGAGTAGCACACATGTGTCGTTTTCATTTTTTTCCGGCCAGCTTTTGTGTTTGAAACATGCCCGTTAAAAACAGAAACAACAAAACCAACAATACACGCAGGCAGGCAGGCAGCCGGGCAGGCACCACACACGCACGCAGCAGCAGCACGCACCCACACACACACACACACACACACACACACACACACACACACACACACACACACACACACACACACAACCCCCACCACACACACACACACACAATGACACACAACACACACAAAATGACACACAAATGACACACAAATGACACACACACACACACACACACACACACACACACACACACACACACACACACACACACACACACACACACACACACACACACACATATATTATAAAAATCCGGCGTCTCTTGTGGCATTTACTCCCCGCTAATACAGGTGATACCGGGTTGGCTGTGGAGCCTAATTCAGTAACTATCAACTGATAGCACAGAATGTTATCATACTGAGACCAAACCCCCAAAACATGCATTATCAAGGACCTGTCTTTAGGGCCTACTTTACTTCTATTACACGGTGTCACTCTAATCTGACGTCATGTTATGAAAGATGACGTATATATGCTTCAACATGACGCAACAGAGCATGACACAGCCAGGGAGAACCTGTGGGGCTGATTTAGGGGAAGGACTACTCGCACCCTGCCCACCCTGGATGGCTAAGATCATCCCAGCACTAGTCGGGATTACTCCCGGTGAGAAGGACTGCAAACGTGGGGACTTCAGTTCTCACCGGCTTGTGTTTGTTGTTGGTGGTACTTTAGTACTACAGCGCCGTTGTTGCCATCATGCCAGGCTTGTGCTCGTGTTCTTCTCATTTTACTGTTCATCTAATTTCATTTCTTCCTTCTAGTTTTTCTTCACGATACTGCGGAGACCTCTGTATGTATGTATGTATGTATGTATGTATGTATGTATGTATGTATGTATGTATGTATGTATGTATGTATGTATGCATAGAGGAATATTTCACATGTAGATTTTCATGGGCTGGACCGGGGGGAAAAAGCACTGAGTTCAGTTGTTGTTTTTAAAAAATGGGGGGGGGAGGGGGGGGGCTTAGAACTATAGAAGTATGGGTATGGTGCAGCTTACTGAATGGGCCACAGCCGGCCCTCCACAGCTGTTTAAAAAGATGTGGGGTGCCTCAGAGCTCAGGTTACAGTTTGTCCCTAATATGTCAACCCGACATCCGAGGACATGAAGCCCCACAACATAATCATCAGAGCTCAGGAGCTGTGTGAAAGTCTACGATTGAGGTTACCGTCCCGGGCTGTGCTCCCCGTCAAAATATGATTAGTCCGTGCTGTCTCTGTGGACGTAAAGCAACACTGAACGAACGGTAGAGTAGAGGATACCTGTGGGGGCGAACCTGTTCGGTCACAGTCAGTCTCGATGATGGCCGAGGGAAAGAAGGATGGAAGAAGGCCCGGACCATGGGCGTACATATAATTATATATATAATACAAGTCCTTGTGCCTGACGTCTGTTCTGCCGGAATTAGGCAAGGGACGAGGAGCTTCTTTGCTAGTAATAATAATGTACATTGATCATGCGCTGCTCAACGTCCTGAGCGCTCACATGATAATATTAACCTAAAGACAATAGTCTATACACATGTAGAGCACAGTCAGTCTTACCAAAACAATTTACGTAAGGTATTATATGGAAACAGACACACACACACTCTCTCTCTCTCTCTCTCTCTCTCTCTCTCTCTCTCTCTCTCTCTCTCTCTCTCTCTCTCTCTCTCCACACACACACACACACACACACACACACACACACACACACACACACACACACACACACACACACACACACACACCACACACACACACACACACACACACACACACACACACACACACACACACACACACACACACACACTCTCTCTCTCCACACACACACACACACACACACACACTGACACACACACACACACTACACACACACACACACACACACACTGACACACACACACAACTCCTCAGCTGACATTAATAGAATGAGAACAGCAACCCTCTCTGACCAGTCGAACTGTTTGTAAATGTCTGTCTGATGGCCGAGGGAAAGAAGGCAGATGTAGGTTCTGTCTCTCTCTGTTCCTCAGTCTCGTTCTCTCTCTGTTTCTCAGTCTCGTTCTCTCTGTTTCTCAGTCTCGTCCTAATATAACCCTCATGGTTAACTCTGCGTTAAAAACCACATCTCTCTGTCTGTCTGTCTGTTTGTCGGTCTGTCTCTCACTGTGTCTGTCTGTCTCTCACTGTGCCTGTCTGTCTCTGTCTCTGTCTGTCTGTCTGTTTCACTCTCTCTCTCTGTCTCTCCGTGTGACCAAAAAACAACAACAACAACAAAAATCCATGCCTTGCAACATGTCCAAAATCCGGACACTTTCGGCTATGGTGAAACAACATAGTACAGATGACGATGTGGGGCGTAATGTCCTCACGGACGTCGGGCTGACGTATTGCTAGGGACAACGAAGTCCAGACACTCGCAAATCGGCATAGTCGGCAAAGTCATTCCCGATTCCACCGGTAGAAGAGGAGTTTGGTGGCTAGGTACCGGCCGGGCTCTGGACCTGCGGTCTAGGTGTAGGTCTGGGTCTATGTCAACTTGCCCCCTGGATGGACAGGGCTTTGTTCGGAGACTGGTGACGGATACTCCCGGGGATTAGCCTTAATGCGTACTTGCTCTGTCTAGTGTTTGCCTTTCTGTCCGCCCCTCACTCGCTCTGCTTCCCGGTGCGTCTCTGTCTCTCTCTGCGTCTCTCTGTGTCTGTTCTTTCTCTGCCACTGTCCTTCTCTCCCCCATCTCCTTCAGTCTCTTTCTTTCCACTCTCGTACTCTTTGTTTGTACAGCGGGTCTCTCTCTGTCTCTGTCTCTCTCGGTCTTTGTCTCTGTCTCGACACGGTCTCTGTGTGTGTGTGTGTCTCTCTCTCTCTCTCTCTCTCTCTCTCTCTCTCTCTCTCTCTCTCTCTCTCTCTCTCTCTCTCTCTCTCTCTCTCTCTCTCTCTCTCTCTCATTTTTATGTTTTTTCCTCTGGTGTGGAGGGATGCGTCATCTGCAAACAAATCGTTAGAAACCGTCATCCAAGAAAGCCTTCATAAAGTAGCAGACTGGTGTGATACTCAATAATTCAGTGATTATACAACTCCATCAAAAACTAAAAGCATGGTGACTGCCACGCGCCAGAAGCATCCGTTCCTAAGTCCCATTCAGCTCAGACTCACTATTGAGAAGACAGCCATTGAACAAGTATATGAACATCGTGTCCTGTGTGTTATCACTCACTGACATGATGCAGAAATTAAATGACAACCTCATCTTAACCATCTGTGTAAAGCTGTATCCAAAAACCAGTTCTAGCTTTCGCAACTCGGGTACGGCTATGTACATGTTACAGCACCACGTAAGTTGTTTTATAACGCTCACATTTTTATCTCACATAACCTGTGCCTCCACTGTGTGGGGTGGTTGCAGTGAAGTACATCTATTAAAAACCAAGAAAGAAAGAAAGAAAGAAAGAAACAAACAACAACGTTCTCTTCATTGTCGCGTCGCGCAGCAAAACTCATTCTTTGTTATTTCAGTATCTGTCCCCACCGATGAAAAACTGAAAACTCTGAACCTTCTCCCATTAACGAAACAACTAAAATACAGAAAGGCTGTAATGATGTTTCAGTAATACCCAGTGGGAAGAACCCCGAGTACATTCGCGCATTCTTCACCAGGTCCACGAATAGGTACGGTTCAAAGACTTTATTACATCACGTCTCCGCATAGACCTTTATATGAGCCATAGTCTCTCATGATTCTCAGTCGGGATCATCAATCAGTCTGGAATTTTCTTCCGCCTTCCCGGATCAAAAATTTGAGAACATGATCACTTGTTTAAAGACACCTCACTTATAGTATATATACCATCTTCAGTAGCTCCACTGATCATCAAACTTCTCGACTATGCCAAATGTCTGTTATCACCAACTGATTTTAAAAGAGTGTGTGTGTGTGTGTGTGTTTGTTGTTATTGTTGTGTTTCTCCCGCTGCCTACTATCCCGCCATCATGACCATAACACCTCTAATGATCCTACGCACTAGGAGTAGTGGGAGCATCCTCGCCTGGACTCAGCTGGACATTTTTGTGGGCCTAGTGTAGCTCGCCCGATAACGTCATTAGCCTGTTACACCCCTCCCCCTCCCTCTCCCGCCCCCATCTTGAACAACAACACGTGTGGCACAGGGGAAGCTACTCACTAAAGACAAAAGCCTGTGTCGTCGTGAAAGTAGACTGCATTCGAAGAGTTATTTATAAACAACTAGTGCTTTGGATACCCTAAATAGCATGGAGACAGTGAGTGCTCTGCAGCCGTAAAAAAAAAAGAAGGATGATGAGTGAGTAACTACGAAGGATGAGGGAACACTGGAACTAAAAGTTTACGGTAATGGATATTGCAACGTACCCAGCAAACTACTAGGCCGGAGTGCAAATGACCCTGGGGTCAGGTCAGAGATAGGGGAAACTGTCGGTGTGTCGGGGTATCTAGGTCACACGGCTTCGCGGCAAAGCAAAAACTATGAACCAGTAAAATGAATAAAACTCATTTCCCATGCATGATCATCAGCATGTGCGCACCCCCCCCCCCTCCCCCTCCACTCTCCACCCTCCCGGCACCTGCATAAGCGTTGAATTGGCCGAACAATGAATAGATCTAATACGTCTGTGTAAAATTAACTACTCGTAGGCAATGCACTGGAATGTAAGCCTTACGTGACAGTGTAAGAGTAATTTGATACAGTAAAAATAAAAGCTCAAAACGGTAATTTAGTAAATAACAAGTGAATTGAAATAGGGAACCAGGTAGGCACGTTTATATCAAGCAAGCAAACCATATATTGATATAATAGAATTTTCAGTCACATGATA
>JABMCL010000438.1:1672500-1680000 GCA_018857735.1 Alviniconcha marisindica | reverse complement strand
ACACACACACACACCACACACACACACACACACACACACACAACACACACACACACACACACACACGCACGCACGCACGCACGCACGCACGCACGCACGCACGCACGCACGCACGCACGCACGCACGCACACACACACGCACACGCACACACACACACACACACACACACACACACACACCACATCAAAAACACACACCCCACACACACACACACACACACACACACACACACACACACACACACACACACACACACACACACACACACACACACACACACGCACACATGATGCAACCCATTTCCACTTCCATGCCCCCGCCCCCACACACACATGCTGACACACAGAAGGGAAAAAAAGTATCTGCAAGAACCACGCAAGAAGCAAAGAGCATCCGAAACTAAACGATTACGTCTTAAATATCCAAGGCAAATTTGACTTCCCAGGCAGACTAGCTACCAGCACCACCCCAGACATCCGTGTGTCCGTGTGCGTGTGTGTCTAGACTCCTGGCCAAACTTTGCTCTGAAAATACTGCGGCATAACCCAAAACTATTTACCTTGGCCCTTTATGAAGCATCGGAACACACGGATCTGTTGATTCAATTAACCATCCGAGTGTTTATTGCGGCTATTAATTTCAACTCGTGCAGGGAGAGAGTCGTGCGGCAGAAGCCGCGCTCTGTACGCTGGAGGGTTGTCAGCTCCTCAAATATGCCTTGGCGGGACGAAGGGTGTGCTGCACACGGAGTGTTTGCGGTGCAGATTTGCCGGGGACAGAGCTCACACCAAGTAGTATTGTCATCGTGTGGTCGCTGTCAACAGCTCCCAGTTTGTTGTCCCCAGCTCCGGCTGACTTTGCACAGCATATCAAAATAAATATTAGAGAACTCATCAACTTCTGACAGTGAAACTATTGCAGCGGGCGCCGTGGGCCGAGGGTGATCCAATCAAGCCGGGGGTTCCTAGCGCGCACTTTATCAATATTTGTAAATCTGGAGCGGTCCTACAGGTTCAAAGAATGGACAAACTCATCTCGCTTGTGGCCGCCTGTCAGGCGGGAGGCACCTTTCTCTATTTAAACACCAATATTAGAGAGTCATATTTATAAACAGGGGCTTGTTTCAATATTGACCGGGGCTTGCCGCACTTTACAAGGGTATAAAATGCAGTCGCTTCGGACAGATCCCTGCCAAAAGTCGTCCAGCAGCTGATGGTTTTTCTTGTCGTGTGGTGGGGGCTGCCGCTGCTGCTTCTGCTGCTGTTATCGCTGTTGCTGCTGATGTCGCTTCGTGCCCTTTGCTTCCTGTTGGAGTAATCGCCCTTTCCGGTGTGGATAGTGAAACGGTGTCATGAGTGCCACGCTACAGAACCAGGATTCTCAGCACGTGCAGTTAACGCCGACGGCCGCCGTCTAGATTTGGAGTACTACATCATTTCGCGAACAGGATCGACATGAGTATAACTGAGCGTCCCTGTTGGAGCATCTACTTAGGCTGTTTAATTATTATTATTATGAATTTGTTTTGGGCAAAGGGCCTTGACTGCATTGAAAGTGTCCCAAATAATTCGGGGACTAGAGGACCGCAGTCTTTGCTGCAGGTGACGCGTTTTGTGTGGGGACGAGAGGATTATTAATTTTTTGCTATACCGGGTGACGTGTGTGGGGACTAGAGGATTATTTTTGCTATACCGGGTGACGCGTATAGGGACTAGATAATTATTTTTGCTGTACTAGGTGAGGCGTGTGGCCGGGACTAGAGGATTATCTTTGTTGTAGGTGTGGGGACTAGAGGATTATCTTTTCTGCAGGTGTGGGGACTAGAGGATTATCTTTGCTGCGGGTGTGGAGACTAGAGGATTATCTTTGTTGCAGGTGTGGGGACTAGAGGATTATCTTTGTTGCAGGTGTGGGGACTAGAGGATTATCTTTGTTGCAGGTGTGGGGACTAAAGGATAATCTTTACGCAGGTGGCGCTTGTAGGGACTAGAGGATTATCTTTTCTGCAGGTGTGGTGACTAGAGGATTATCTTTTCTGCAGGTGTGGGGACCAGAGGATTATCTTTTCTGCAGGTGTGGGGACTAGAGGATTATCTTTGTTGCAGGTGTGGGGACTAGAGGATTATCTTTGTTGCAGGTGTGGGGACTAAAGGATTATCTTTGCTTAGGTGTCGCTTGTAGGGACTAGAGGATTATCTTTTCTGCAGGTGTGGGGACTAGAGGATTATCTTTTCTGCAGGTGTGGGGACTAGAGGATTATCTTTTCTGCAGGTGTGGGGACTAGAGGATTATCTTTGCTGCAGGTGTAGGGACTATAGGATTATCTTTGCTGTAGGTTCGGATCTGGCTACATCTTCCTCAGTGTTGGGTATTGTTTGTTGTGTGTGTGCAGCTGTCGGCGTTTGGAGATAAAATGAATATCACAGTTTAAACCTAATACGTCAAAATGCATGTATGCATTTGATGTGGCATTGAGTGATATCACGTCTGTAAGATGTATTTCGGGTTCTTACAAATATATTTCATCACGCCTTTTCTGGGTTCACTCATTTGCTGTTTAGTCATTCTGGGAGGTCGGCGTGAGCTTTTCTTTACTCTGGTGCTTCCAGACATTTTAAGATCGATTGTTTAACAAACGTTTTGTCAAGGCAGAAAAATGTAACATTCAGGTGAGAGAGAGAGAGAGAGAGAGAGAGAGAGAGAGAGAGAGAGAGAGAGAGAGAGAGAAGAGAGAGAGAGAGGTGTTACAGGCATCCGTACAACTTCTGCCGAAGTGGAGCTCCAGTATGATCTGACCAGATTGTCTGTCTTATCCTGTAACTGGGAGCGTCAGTGCAGTCCTGTAGGACCGGCTGTCTTTTAAAATGTAGCTCCTTCTGGCTCCAGCCTTCTAGTCTGGTTGTCTGTCTTCGTCTGTGAAGGAGCGTCATTCCAGTCCTGTAGGAGTGGCTGTCTCTCAAAGCGTAGCTCCTCAGTTCCAGCCAGGTTGTCGGTCTTCTTTTTTCTTTTCTTTTTTTGTTTATGAAGGAGCGTCAATGCAGGCGTGTAGGATGTGACTGGATGTCTGCCAAAGCAGTACAGCTGCCAAACTGGCCAGGAAAGTTGTCTGTCTCTTTCTCAGTGCGAAGGAACATGCAGTCGTGTAGGATGTGATTGCGCGGCTGTCTATATACTTAGCTTGATCACACAGTCAAGCAAAAGTGTGGGGATAGTTAGATTTCTGTGCATACATGCTGGTTGGGTCCTGTTGCCCCTTCCTTGTTTTAAGTCGATGGATGATGTCGGACTCTTTTAGCCATGCTGTGGTGATCAAGAAGTAGCGGGGAAAAACAAAAACAAAAAAACGAAAAAATAAACAAATCCAACCAACCAACCAACCAACCAAACAAACAAAAGAAGGAAGGGGGGGGGGGGGGGGGGGGGAAGGAAAGAAAGCAACAACAACGAAAACAACATCACCACCACCAACACACACACGCACGCACTCTCGCATGCACGCACGCACGCACGCACGCACGCACACACACACACACACACACACACACACACACACACACACACACACACCACACACACACACACACACACACACACACACACACACACACACCACACACCACACACACACACACACACACACACACACACACACACACACACACACACACACACAACAACAACAACAACAACAACCAACCAACCAACCAAAACCGAAAAATGCACGAAAAGAAATGACGCTGTTGAAAAAGCATCACTCTCTGATTAGTAAAGATTGTCCATGGCATGCACTAGTGGACAACCTTCTGGTATGAATAAGATTGTCCATGGCATATACTAGTGGACAACCTTCTGGTATGAATAAGATTGTCCATGGCATGTACTAGTGGACAACCTTCTGGTATGAATAAAGATTGTCCATGGCATATAGTAGTGGAAAACCTTCTGGTATGAATAAAGATTGTCCATGGCATGTAGTAGTGGACAACCTGGTATGAATAAGATTGTCCATGGCCCGTACTAGTGGACAACCTTCTGGTATGAATAAGATTGTCCATGGCATATACTAGTGGACAACCTTCTGGTATGAATAAAGATTGTCCATGGCATGTACTAGTGGACAACCTTCTGATATGAATAAGATTGCCCATGGCATGTACTAGTGGACAACCTTCTGGTATGAATAAAAATTGTCCATGGCATGTACTAGTGGACAACCTTCTGGTATGAATAAGATTGTCCATGGCATGTACTAGTGGACAACCTTCTGGTATGAATAAGATTGTCCATGGCATGTACTAGTGGACAAACTTCTGGTATGAATAAGAATATCCATGGCATGTACTAGTGGACAACCTGGTATGAATAAAGATTGTCCATGGCATGTACTAGTGCACAACCTGGTATGAATAAGATTGTCCATGGCATGTACTAGTGGACAACCTGGTATGAATAAGATGGTCCATGGCATGTACTAGTGGACAACCTTCTGGTATGAATAAAGATTGTCCATGGCATGTACTAGTGCACAACCTGGTATGAATAAGATTGTCCATGGCATGTACTAGTGGACAACCGTCTGGTATGAATTTCAGTAATGTTGTTGGTAGTTGTCACGTCAGATTGATTTGTTTTTGGTTGTTTCTGTTGTTGATGGTATTGCAGTTGGCGTTGGTTGCATGTATACCGTTTTTTTCTCGTAATTATTACACCGGCGCCTCTTTTTTTTTTTACTGTATCGCGTGAGCTAGTACAGAACATGATTTCTGCCGAGGCCACTGCTTTTAAATAAGGGGTCACAGAACGACAGACTGATTGCGTAAAGATCCCAGCAAAGAATCCATCATGTCATGCCATTTTCCACGACAGCTTCGTCGCGGGACGACAAACAGGGAAAATTACGATATCATTCTGACATAAAACCCTGAACAACTCGGCAAATTTGCTGCCGATCGGAATAGCCGAGTAATGATGCCTCTGTATGAATGCTCCAATTCCCCGCTGTCGAGTGCCCGGCCCTGTATTGCCTGCAAAACGTCGTTCGATTTATATGCATGCTTTTATGGCAGCCGGGAGCCGCGTGAAGGGGCAAGAAGGAATATATTTTTTTCCCTGGGCTGAAATCTCTCTCTCTCTCTCTCTCTCTCTCTCTCTCTCTCTCTCTCTCTCTCTCTCTCTCTCTCTCTCTCTCTCTCTCTCAGTCTGTCTGTCATTCAGTCACTCAGATTTATTCACTCTACCCATCTCAGCCACTCTCTCTCTCTCTGTCTGTCTCTGTCGCTGTATCTGTCTCTCTCTCTCTCTTTGTCTGTCAGTCTGTCTCTGTCATTCAGTCGCTCAGATTTATTCACTCTCTGTCTCTGTCTCTCTGTCTCTGTCTGTCTGTCTCATCTCAAAGGTTTTGTTCCTCTCTCTTCCTCTCAGCCCCCCCCCCCCCCCCCCCCCCGTCTAATTTTTCTCTGTTTCTATTGAGCTGTCTCTGTCTCTCTACCTGCGTTCTGTCCATCACACACACACACACACACACACACACACACACACACACACACACACACACACACACACACACACACACACACACACACACACACACACACACACACACACACACACACACACACAGAGGCACGCACACACACTGTGTCTCTGCATGTCACTGTGTCTGTTTGTCTGTCTATCTGTCTCTCTCGTTGTCAGTCTGTTTGTCTCCATACCTTGTCTTTCTGTCTCTCCCGCATTCCACCCCCCCACCCCCACATCTCTCTCCCTCTCTCTCCCCTGTCTCTCTCCTCCTTCCTCTCTCTCACACCCCTCCCTTTCTCCCCCCCCCCCCCCCCCCCCCCACACCCCCCCCTCTCTCTTTCTCACTGTCTGCAGGCAGCTAGCTAGCAGTGAACGACGTTCGGGAGTCGTTTAGTTGAGAACCGACGTCCTCGCACCGTCAGCTGGCGTGATATTACGGCGGCCATTCAGCGCTTTCCGTAGACACTTCTAATTGCGTCGTACAGTGGAATTATGGATGGCATAGAAGCGATAATCAAGCGCGGGGTGTAAATCTCCTGGAGGCAAATATTTGCACCCAGCATCGGGAGCCAGGGGCTTCTGGCCGGGAGAGCGAGGGGTGATTTTTAGCACGCCGCTCACGACGGACTTGAAGGGCTTCTGCAGAGAGTGCCCAGAGAAATGAGGCCAGAAGAAATGATGGGGGTGGAAGGGGGTGGGGGCGTTGTGGGGGAGGGGGAGGGGGGGGGGGGCGGTCGTGCTTAGTCTGGGAGTGAAGATGGGGGAGGTAGAGGGGGGGGGGGGGGGGGGAGAGAGGGGGGCGTAGCTGTTGAACAGAAAATCTGGCCGACGAAGACGCAATCCCTGCACGAGCATCGACGTTAACGAATGATTGAAAAAGTGGAATTTTGATTGCGCTATATTTTAGATCTAGTGTTGTATTAAAAAAAGCTCTAAAAGAAGAAAGACCCCCCCCCCACCCCCACCCCCTCACCCCCTCCACCCCCCAAAAACAACAACAGAACAACAACAACAACAACAACAACCAAATACAAACAACCTCCCAAAAACAACAACAACAGTGTTGTATTAAAAAAAAGTTCTAAAAGAAGAAAGACCCCCCCCACCCCCTCACCCCCTCCACCCCCAAAAAACAACAACAACAGAACAACAACAACAACAACAAAAAACAAACAACTCCCCCAAAACAACAACAATAACAACACAACAACAAAAACCGCCACCAACAACAAAAACCTTTAATAACAATTATTATGTCATTTCAACTCCATCTTCGATGACAAGCAACTTGTGGCTAGAGCTTTTGACAAACGCCTTTATCACATTAGAGATTCAAGTCCCGTCGAGAATTTGAAAAATATTTTTAAATAATGCGGGACTGCTTTTGTAGCTGTACTGCAAACTAAACGCACTAAAATTTAAGTCAATTCGTTCACACGCCATTAGTAGCATCGATTTAAAATTAAAATAAATTGTTGAGTGTGTGTGTTCGAAGAATATGCAGTGCACTTACATTTATTGCGAATGACGGTGTGATTCGGAGGTTGACTGAAAACTGTCGAAGCCGCCGGTTACAGTTTGAATATTCAACTGAACAGAGGTGCGTGAGAGAGAGAGAGAGAGAGAGAGAGAGAGAGAGAGAGAGAGAGAGAGAATGTGTGTGTGTGTGTGTGTGTGTGTGTGTGTGTGTGTGTGTGTGTGTGTGTGTGTGTGTGTGTGTGTGTGTGTGTGTGTGTGTGTGTGTGTGTGTGTGTGTGTGTGCGTGAGCGCGCACGTGTGTTTGTGTATGTGTGTTGGCACATATGCATGTGTCTTTGTCAGTCGCGCACCCGGTCAGTTGTGTGTGTGTGTGTGCGTATGTACGCTTGCGCGCGTGCGTGTGTGCAAACCTATAATTTATGTGTGTATGCGTGCTTGCGTGAATGCAGGCACTTGTGAATATATACGTCCATCAACGGATGTGTGTTTAAGTGTATATC
>JABMCL010000438.1:1665000-1667500 GCA_018857735.1 Alviniconcha marisindica | reverse complement strand
AGAAAGAGCTTCGGCAAATACACTGATGAACGCTTCAGGGTTTCCGATACCTGGCCGAAAGAGTCTGCACGCTGTTTGCGGACGTTCAGAGAGAGGGGATCTAAGGGAGACCACCCAGCCGTCCGCACACCACTTCATGGCGCCACTAGGGTTTAGATCACAGTCGTAACTTCCAGTCTGAGATACGCTGTTTCATTTCGCAGGATTTGGCCTATGTACAGAAAGTCTGGGATTTGTAGCATTGTGGCTCTTGAACCCTATTGTTTGTCTAAGGCATTTGGCAGAAGATTGTTGACAATAATCGTTAACAAGATACACTTTGACTTTTCAAGGGACAATGGAATACAAAAAGGGTCTGTCAGCCGAATGTTGTGACGCGTAATCGGGTGTGCATAGGTAACAAAGCAGGAACACAAAGAAATGCAGCTTGACACATCGGCTCGAAATTGTGACGATTTCAGCTCTCATAGGTTGGTTTCTCCCGAACTGTATGCCGTGAGAATATGTTGAACCACCTTCCGATATTAAAGCACTTTAGAAAAGTGAAATTAAAATGCAAGAACTGGTGTATGAAATTCTTCTGAGTGGCCTTGACAGTTGGTTTACTGGACTTTATTTACTAGTTTGAATAAAATCGTTGATAAATAGTACTTGCTTTGTTCAGTTTCTTGAGCAAAGACGTCTAAAATAATTATTTTGTTTAAATTCTGAACTAGTACCCGTTTGATTATTCTCACGAGAGCCATTCTGGTGTTGCGTTCTTTGCTTTAGTTAACCAAGCGCTTATTCGAAATGATTCGTGTTGTCAAAAGCGCAGAACAAATCAGAAATGGGAGTGAATGTATCTTGCGTTCAGTAGCAGTTTATCTGTATGACAGCATGCTTGGCATATTTTTTGTTCTAATCACTATTTCACGAGTATTTTCCGCGAGCATGCGCTTTTGCGTCCACGTGCGTGCGTGTATTTGTGTGAGTGCTTGTATGTATATGTTTGTGCATGTGTGTGCGTGTGTTTGTGTGCATGTATGTATGTATGTATGTATATATGTATGTTTGTGAATGTGTGTGTGTATGCGTGTGTGCGTGTGTGTGTGTGTGTGTGTGTGTGTGTGTGTGTGTGTGTGTGTGTGTGTGTGTGTGTTGTGTGTGTGTGTGTGTGAGTGTCTGTGTGCGTGCGAGCGTGCATCTATGCTTTTGTGCATATCTATAGTTGTGTGAATGCGTGTGTGTAGGCTGTGTGTATTTTTGTGATTTGTGTGTGTGTCACTGTGTGCGTGCGTGCGTGCGTGCGTGCGTGCGTGTGTGTGTCGTGTGTGCATGCATGCGTGTGTGTGTGTCAGTCTGTCTGTGAGTGGCAACAGAATCGTGTGGGGTGGGGTTACAACTAAATCCACTACCGATAGAATCCGTCTTGATATATATGCGCAGAAGCAACGGCACGAGTGTTTGTATCGAATTTCAAATGAGCGAAGATGGCACTCAGTCAGGCTCATTTGAATTGCTAATGCGAAGCCATGCAATCCTTGTGACAACATTGCTGTGGGAACCAATGGACTGTCGCGTTTTCCACCCAATAGGTGGCGTTTCCGGCTCCCCTATTTTCAGCAGACAGCTTTGGGTTCTCCGGTTAGCTGTACCTGCGTTACCGAATTACAGTAGAAATGAAAATAGCGGGACCTTTCTTGGAGTATTTGATTTTAATTACAGGCTTCCTCTGCGGGTTTTGAAGTGTAGCGGAAATCCAATTACTCCTGTTCAAGTTTTTCTTCCCATCCAAAAATACAAACCTGATGTGTTTCTGGCCCTTCAGTTTAACCGGCGCGGACCGCTCGAAGAGCTTTCAGGTTTCTGTCATTTTATACAAAATATGCATGTTAATTTTGCAAAACTCTTGATGTGCCGTACACGTGCCTATACTCTAAAATAAGAGAGAGAGAGAGAGAGAGAGAGAGAGAGAGAGAGAGAGAGAGAGAGAGAGAGAGAGAGAGAGAGAGAGAGAAGAGACAGACAGAGAGAGACAGACAGACAGACAGACAGAGCAAAACCACCCCCACCCGTACTATACTCCCTATATTTTCAGAGAGAGAGAGAGAGAGAGAGAGAGAGAGAGAGAGAGCGCAAAACCATACCCACCCGTATTAAATTTCCCTCCCTTCACCTCATGGATCGCTCACACTCTTCCTCCACCGACTCTACACGCTATAGCCCATAGCTATAACTGTCCCCCCATATCACCACGACAACCTCCTCCACCTCGTTCCCCTTCACGAACTCCATGCAGGACCCGCCGCGTTCACGGAGTAGCCAGTCTTACGGGGATGAGCTAGCTAGCTGCACTGAGGTGAGGGACTGAACTCACACACGCAGGAGGAGACTGAGTGAGTGAAGAGTGAGTCGCCCGGATTCCACGTGGGAGGTACTAATGACTCAGTTACCTTGCCCCCACTTCGTGTTGACCGTGCCGTAACTGGCTCCGAGCCGCACTGTGCAAGGGTCAGGG
>JABMCL010000438.1:1655000-1660000 GCA_018857735.1 Alviniconcha marisindica | reverse complement strand
TGTGTGTGCTGCCTGCCTGCTGCCTGCCTGTCTGTCTGTCTTTTGCTGTTTTGTCTGTCTGTCTGTCTGTTTTCTGTCTGTCTGTCTGTCCCTGTCTGTCTGTCTGTCTCTGTTTCTGTCTGTTTTGTCTGTCTTCTCTGTCTCTGTCTGTGTCTGTCTGTCTCTCCTGTTTTGTCTGTCTCTCTCTCTCTCTGTTTTCTCGTGTGTGTCTCTTTCTTTCAGAATCTTGGTAAATGTAGTGATGCATACGTGTATGTGGCCGGGGTGGGGGGTGCGGGTGGGGGTAGAGCGGGGTTCGCGTGTGTTGTAGGATGCAAACAGGTGTGTGTGTGTGTGTGTGTGTGTGTGTGTGTGTGTGTGTGTGTGTGTGTGTGTGTGTGTGTGTGTGTGTGTGTGTGAAATGTGAGTGGACTGTTTACACAGCGGCATATATTTCATGAAACACTGAAAAGCTTCTGAACGAAAAGTGAATTAGGCAAGCCTCATTGTCTCCAAACTAAAGACGCACAAAGGAACAAAGCCGTTGACTCGCTGTTGTCCTGCATGTGCAAAACATTATGACACAGAGTAACAGGTGAATGCTCTAAACCATTATCTTTGTGGTCGTTTATTCAGTGCAAAAGCAGGAGCATCATTTTGTCATTACTGAATCATCGGGGCATCTAAAAAAATTCTAGTTCTGTCCCCAAATCCTTTTAACCGAACTGATAGCGGGAGGGGGTGGGGGGAGAGGGAGGTTATGTGTGCGTGTGTGTGTGTGTGTGTGTGTGTGTGTGTGTGTGTAGGAGGGGTGCGGGGGAGGGGGTTCGAGGGATCGCGTAATTGCATTGCATCACTGAGACACCCTATCTCATTCCCCCACCAACATCCCCACGTACCCACAAAAAGAAAGACCAGCAACACGAGAATGCAATACTCCACAATGAAACCTTTTAGCAACAGTTCTGTCACCGACGCACACTGATCGTTTTCATTATGCGAGTGTCAGGAAAGGGCTACCTCCCTTGTGAGTATTCCGTGAAACGCTCGTCAGAATACGTGGACAGGCAGTCAGAGAGAGTGCCGTCCCTTGGTGATACCCGGATTTTCAATGGCCGCTTAGTGCAGCCCTTTAATTTTCTGTCCGAGTGATTTCTGAAGGGAAATCAGGACGGCTTTGTTGACAGTGCTATCTTGTTTCAATGACTACCATTTTTCGAAAAACAAGATAAAGGTCGGGAAAACGAAAAGCAACGTTGATCCATTCGATGTTCCGTTTATAAACGGTTCTAGTTGACTTGGTATGTTCGGCTTGGTGTCAGTTGCTGAAAGTCTGCGTGACAGAAGTTATCCGGTTTTTCTTATGTGAGTTACGTGAGCTCCGTATCATGCACATTCTAGAAAACAGCAAACAAACAAACAAACAGCAACAAAACACATTCACACACACACACACACACGCGCACGCACGCACGCACGCACCCCACCACACACACACCCCACACACACACACACACACACCCCACTGACACACAACACACACACATGCACACACGCACATGCACACACACAAACACCACACACACCACACACACAACCCCCACAACACACACGCACACACACACACCACACACACACCCCACACACACACACACAACCCCCACCCCACACACACCACACACACACACACACACACACACACACACACACACACACACACACACCATAGTCGGTTGTAATAGTATAATTAAATGCATAGGCGAGACAATAATATATTAACGGACTGCAGTCAGGGTATAAACTCTGGATTGAGGGAGGTAAAACCTATATATTATACACATATGTGACGACGATGATGATGATCGCTTTTGTAGAACGCTATTCATCGCTCTCGAGCAAACTTACTACGCTTTTGTCCGATGTGATATATAACACGTGGCAGTTTGTTGCTGGTAGTGGGACTTTGAAAGCTGGTTGTCATGACAGACTGTCTAAGATGAATGAAGATGAAAACTGTTTTTGGGTTTGTTTGTTGCTTTTTGCTTATTTCCATTTGTGATATATCCTTTACGTCAAACCACGGCGGTCACTCCCAGTAGTAGAAATATTCACTATTCAACAAATATGTATTGCTCCCAAGGACTTTTTCACTTTGTTTTGATCCTGATACTCTTCTTACCCTGTTACCACACGGCAGGAGACAGCGAACGCAGAAGTAAATAAAAAAACCAAAACCAAACCCAAAACACACCTTCTCTTGAGAACCCTGAGAGCTGTTGATTTTTTCCCCACTTTGTTTTGATCCTGCTACTCTTCTTAGCTTATGGTACACGGTAGGGGACAGCGAACGGAGAAAAAAACGTATCTTGAGAACCCTGAGAGCTGTCGAAGATTCAAACTTTTAAGTCTGGAGTGGGTACCCACATCCCGCTGATGGGACTCCTTCCTTATTTTTGACCGCCTGGTTCATTCAACTTCATCCCCCCCCCCCCCCCCCCCCCACCTCCTCCGCCAGTTCCCTTCAAACATATAAAGCGATGTGCATCGTGGACAGTGAATTAGAGTTTTTATTTGTGGTTTAATGAATTTTGTTTCGCGATTATATGAGCATCGTTGTTGTGTGGGCGAAAACTATGAACTATCTATTTTAGATTTTTAATCACCATTTTTATAACGGGGCGTTTTTGTTGTTTTTGTTTGATTTGTTTTGTTTTAAACAGCCAATGAACACCACAAGTGTTTCACTGGTCTATATTATTTTAAACCGGGCAACTGGCTAGATGCCATAACTTTACCATTTTACCAGGGAGCGGGGATGGCTCAGTGGTAGAGCGCCGGACACACGATCGAAAGATCGCAGGTTCGAGTCCCGGCAGGAGCGGCAGGAGAATTTATTTGCTCCAGGGCAACCTTCTGTGCTGACTCTTCTTTGGTACCCGTTTCACCCCACTGTTACCGCAGTAACAAAAGTAGTAGTAGCAGGCAAAAGATCGTGGTGATTCTGAAAAAGGTTCAGGTGCATGTTACAACTAAACACATGCATCCTACGTATGCGGCTTTGTGTGGTGTTGGGTGTAAACAGCTACTGATCATAGCGAGAGCATTTCCACTGTTTATGTATATATACTTTTTGAATTGCATGATGATGATGTCCTCGGAAGTCGGGTTGACATATTAGGGACAAACTGTGACCGTCCAATGCGTAAGCGTGGTTCAGTGTCGCTTTACGTCCACAGAAACCATAAAGCTCATTAGGACGGGGAGCCCAGGATGGCCACCTCGACTTTCACACAGCTCCTGAACTCTGATGAAATTTGAACAGCAGAATGGCTCGATGCCTATATAGCCTCACTGTAAAAAACAAACACAGATGAGCTAGCGAGAACGACTGGTCAGCGTCAGAGCAGTCGTTTCACATTCTCCTGTTTATGCTGAAGAACACTTCAGCTGGACAGGGAAGCGGTCATCCATGCCCGCCACGCGACAACCGCCATTCCCATTTCACTGCACTGACCTGCCCCGTCCACCACCCCCCTGCGGAGGGGTTGGGAAGCTAGCCGATGGTCAAATCTGGAGTGCCCACCACGCCCGTGGAACCTCCACTCTCGCAGTAATGGGGGACGGTTGGAGACGCCTTGGGTTGTGACACTCTGCCGACCAAGCCGGCTTGCCGAGTGCGTGGAGCCTGGTCTCTTTGATGGAGGACGCGGCCACGAGAGGGGGCGACTTCTGGGCGGCTTTGTTTCGGGGATGTTTCCAGGGTCGAAAGGTCCTGGAAGTCACTTGAGATGTGAAATGAGAAATCCCTGCGGCTTTGTTCAGCGAATCCTTGCTGCCTTGCTCGCTGCTGGCAGATCTGGTGTAAGATGGTTTGATTGCTGGCGGATCAGTTGAGGGTTACGGTGTTGGTTGGGGGTTGGGAGCGGAGGAGGGGGGGGGGGGGGGGGGGGGGGAGAAGAGGTACTAATCTGGCACTTTGTGAAGTCTAGCAGTTATTTATTCCACGGAAAAAGAAAATCATTGGGTGCCTTATAACTAAAAACAAAAACAAACAAACAAAAAATCAAATAGGAATTATAAAAAATATAAAATGAACAGATGCAAAGCACACCATTAAACGTGGTTTGAAATACATTAACATTTATTTATGCAGTCTGAGACCAATATTGTCACAGAAAATTAATAGGGACAAAATTTCGAAAGTCTAATCAGAAGTCTACGATGCTTTGCCTGCAACGACTGATGACTAAATCTACAGACAGGATCTGTATGAGAGACCAAAGCTTTGATAGAATGGCAGTTAATGGAATGCTAGTACCAATGAACCTCGTTTAAAAAAAAAAAATGTTTTTTTTATTGCGACCCAGTGACACATTTTTGTACTGGACAGGCTGAAAATCGTTCAGACGTTTCAGATTATCGGCTTCTTGGGTATTGCTTTAACAATTACGATATGTATCTGTTTCTTTATTAGTTTATGCAAAGGCATTTTATCAAAGTTCCGAACGTATTAACCGAACTACCTTGACAACAAGAAAAGGCAGCATTCTGGTGTCATCAGAACGTCTTCATAAAGCACCGTACACACTAGTAAAGTGATACTAAATAAATAATAAATAATAAAATACCTCGAAGTTATAGGCCTTCCCAGTCTAGATCTACGCTATTTCTGGTGAACTGTTTTGACCGTAATGAATTAATTTTGTCCTTTCGTCTTTTTGTCCTTTTTTTTTCTTCTTTTTTCTGTCCGCCTCGAAGAGTTGGTTGGGGTGTTCCACTGATTCCAGTTGGTCAGGCGGATCAGCGAGCCCGTGATGTTAGAAATCATGTACCCGTGCCTCCAGTTCCAGATACCTGCCATAGGCCTATGACTGAGATTCTGTAGAATGCATATCGGAGAGAGTAACAGACCGTTACCTTAAGCCCGTTCTTAACTGGGCGAATGTTTCTTCGCGAACCTAGTTGGAAGTATTCGGCGAAGCTATATTCGGGGTCCAAAAAGCTTCGCTCTACATGTTCTG
>JABMCL010000438.1:1647500-1650000 GCA_018857735.1 Alviniconcha marisindica | reverse complement strand
ACACACACACACACACACACACACACACACACACACACACACACACACACACCACACACACACACACACACACACACACACACACACACACACACACACACGCGCACACACGCGCGCACGCACACACACACACACACACACACACACACACACACACACACACACCACACACACACACACACACACACACACACGAAAACACATACTGCCGCATATACGCGGCGCATGCACACACGCACACAATCGCATTGACACGACATACACGGGCATACACACACGGCTCATTACACACACACACACACTAACACACAAGAGAGAAATGAGACTGCGGGAAAGTTTCGGGTTGTGTTACGCTTTGGGTGTTGATGGTAGGGGAACCTGTGTAAATTTGATGCCTTCTTATCGCCAGCCATGGTGTTTAGCAGCGACAAACATCTCTTCACTGCAGAGTCCATGCTGCTTGGCTCCGGGCGGACTTTACGCAGTTGTCTCCCTTGCATCACATCGGAGCGGACGAAACCAGCTAGTTGATGCGTGGTGTTGTGAAATTAATGGTGATTTGCTTCATCACTCAGCTTGGCATGGTGTTTCTTCTTCGATCGGCTTGATACAGTTTTGATATAAACTTCTTATCTTACTAGTTTGTTCTTCCTTTCAATATGCATACGTATATATCTACCCCGGTGCAAACATTTGATGACTTCGCTGTGGTTGTTGGAAATTATATACCTGTGGCGAAATGTATGACTGGCAAAATGAATAATTATGATAGAAATCATCTGAAGGAAATTGTCTATGGGTGTTTTGCACAAAGAACAAGGTAAAAATTCATTACATTTCTGCATTTTACTGCTTGTTTTTCTTTTTTTTCTTTTCTGTTTTTCTTTTCTTTTTTGTTTCTTTTCTTGTTAGTGTCAAATTCATTTACAGGTGTGTGTTTTTTCACGAGTTTTAAAAGGAAAAATTCGAATAAGTGGAATTTGCCATTCACACCCATTGTCACCGAAAAAACGAAAAAAAACAAAAGAAGTCTCGTTTGAAAATTTGCTGCTGCAATTTGCTTTGAAAGTGATAGACGTGTTTTGACTCATAAACTGTCATGTTTATATCGCTTTGTTGCTGTACAGTTCTGCAGTATTTGCAGAAGTTAAACTTTAAAGGATATTATTCGATGATGTTCGTCGGTGTCAGTTCATCTGGAAGGGTAAGTTTCAATTTTATCCACGATTCCGTTTTGTCTCTACCACCGTCTGTTTATCACTTCATTATTGGTACTGGTATTCAGTGCGCGTGCAGGACAAACAACTAACGAGAATCATTAGCATGAATTTAATTGTTATCAATGTCAGAACGGATCGGCCAGTGAAACTTACAGTCGTTTATTCTTTGGAATATTGAAGCACGCGGAGGTTCCCTCGCGCGGGCACACAAACTCTACACATACACACACACACACACACACACACACACACACACACACACACACACCACACACACCACACACACACACACACACACACACACACACACACACACACACACACACACACACACACACACCACACAACACACACCCCACCACACACACACACACACACACACACACACATACACACACACACACCACACACACACACACACACACACACACCCACACACACACACACACACACACACACACACACACACACACACACACATTCCCACACAACACACACACACACACACACACACACACACACACACACACACACACACACACACACCACACACATGCATGCACACACCCACGCACGCACACACACACACACACACACACACACACATACACACACACACAAAGCAAGAAAAAAGCAGCAAAACAGGGGGTTAAAAAAGAAAAGAAAAGCGAGAAAAAAGCAGCAAACCAAACGAGCAAATACTCTTTTAAAAGTCTATTGCGGTATACAGGGGATACTGGGATATTTTCGAAATGCCTTTCACGCTGGTAGTTCGACAAAGAATGTCCAGTATTTTGGAATTCGTTTCACGTATTCATGCCCTATCATAATCATCCACTTTTTGATTTTACATTGCTTTTAATGTTCTTTCCTTGATATTACTTCACTTATGTTCATTTTATTTAAATGCTAAAATTTATGAATATGATTACTACATTATATGGTTATTTGATTTATGTGTGCGTGCACACGCGTGCTTGTGTTTGTGTGTGTGCCGCACATGATCATGAGTGTGTGTGTGTGTGTGTGTGTGTGTGTGTGTGTGTGTGTGTGTGTGTGTGTGTGTGTGTGTGTGTGTGTGTGTGTGTGTGTGTGTGTGTGTGTGTGTGTGATGTGTGTGTGTTGTGTGTGTGCGTTGTGTATGTGTGTGTGGGGAGGGGGGGGGGGGGGAGGGGGTAATTTAGTGCTTTTTTCAGCCGAGAAATTAGTATTATCATGACATTCATATTATTTTCACCAGACATAAATTTGCGTGCTATACCGGCAATGTCTTCGCAATA
>JABMCL010000438.1:1627500-1642500 GCA_018857735.1 Alviniconcha marisindica | reverse complement strand
GGGAGTCAGTGCGGTTGCCATCTTAGATTCTTCAGTAAAGTGTGTATGCGTGTGGTCGACAAAAAAGTTAACTATGCCTGCCTACTGTGTTGCCGCGAACTTAACAATTCGCAGACGGTTACCTTGTGGACACCCCTACGAACGGGAACCTGGGATAGTTCAGAACCCAGCCCCCACACCCTCACCCATTCCCCCCAAAAAGGAGAAGAAAAAACACAACAAAACAAAACAAAAACAACAAGAAAACAAAAAACAAACAAACAAACAAACAAAAAACAAAACAAAACCAACAAACAATAAAAAAAGAAAAACCCGAAGATCATCCAAAAACACTGTGGAGCTGAACGCAAGCAATGTCTTTCTTTTTCGTTTTTTTTTAAATTTCTTTTTTTGTAGCAGACAAAAGACGATTCGTTCAAGATAAAACCAGACCGTGAGTGCTGCCATACATGCAGTTTGTGTCAGTGAGGCCATAGACAAGGCCGGTATGCGTGGCAAATTATTCAAATACGTCACGAGCCAATCCTTTTTCTGCTCTTCATTGGTAAAGAGCGAATCAAAATGGCTGCGCCCTGAAGAGCTGAAATTCGAAGCAAAAACCACAACAATAATAAAACAGAGACACACAGAGAGACAATAACAAAACCTGTATAAATATTAATAGAACAAGCAAACGAAGCAAGCACACGAAAATATTCGAATATTATCCACATTTTCAGGCCAACTCGCGTCTTCAGTTCAGTTCCACTTTAAACGCAGCTGCTCTGATAAAGTGTCTGAAAGAGGTGGATGAGTACGGTCTATTTACAACGAGTCTGCGGATAAAGCAAACAAAACAAAAACTAACAACAGAAAGAAAGAAAAAACAAAACAAAACAAAAAACAGAATTAACAGTCGACAAAACAACAAAACAACAACAGCAACAACAACTAAATAACAAACAAACAGACAACAAACAAACAAACAGACAAGAAACAGACAACACACACACACACACACACACACACACACACACACCACACACAACACACACCACACACACGCACACGCACCACCACCACGCAACGCACGCACAGCACGCACGCACGCACGCACGCACGCACGCACGCACGCACGCACGCACGCACGCACACACACGCACCACCACTAAACTAAACTAAAACTAAACAAAAACAAGCAAACAAAACACAAACCCAAAAACAAAACAAGAGAAAGAAACGAAGAAGAAACAGTGAAGACACCCCCCACCCCCCCCCTTTCCCCCCCCAAACAAAAGAAACGAAAAAAAAAGAAAAAAAAAAAGTCTAGAAAAGAACTTCACAGGTGCTCAAAAGACGTGACATGAACACAAGAGCAAAAACCTAAACTACCTCCAGTAACTCTCACCTGGCATGCGAGAACTATACATAACTGTACATAACAATAAACTCCACAACAAACTAACACAGTACTGAAACGGGGTTTTGTTGTTGGATTTATATGTTAATGCTATAGACATACATCCCCACAAAGCACATTAAAAAAAGAAAAAAAGAAAAGAAAAAAAGAAAAAAAAGAAAAAAGAAAAAAAAAAGCTGGAGAAAAACGGAGAAGAAGAAAAAAATGAAGAAAAAGAAAAGAAAAAAAAAGAAAAAAGAAAAAAAAAAAAAAGAAAGAAAGAAAGAAAGAAGAAAAAAAAAAGTAAGAAGGAAAGAAGAACAAAGGAAAAGAAAAAAGAAAAAAAGAAAAAAACTATAAAAGACATCTGAAAAGTATTGAAATTTGAAAAAAGAAAAAAAAAAAGAAAAAAAAAAAAGACATAAAGAGAGAGAAACAGAAAGGAAAAAACAAAAGAAGAAGAAGAAATAATGAGATCGATGAGTCCGTGATGAAGATTCTCCGCAGCCTCATCCCGTGTCGGGCTGGGTCTCAGGCTGCTTGCAGGAGGACCGTGCCGTTGCCAGGGAAACGGTATCCTCAGCGTCTATCGTGTTTCCCTGGCCTGGACAGGATGGAATGGTAAGGATGGCGGGCACGGCAACTACACAGGGTTCTGCAAAGCCCTCGCTAATCAAGAGACAATTGGCGGCGATCAATACAACTAATATGGCACCAACAATAATGGCTTATGGACTGTGACACGGTGTTTAGCGTGTAAACACCTAAGTAGCTCGAGAACGTTCGCCCCGCTCCAGACTCAGACGTTTTTGCCTTTGTCGTTGTTCCAGTTTACCATTACTGTGAACATTTTTGCCTTTGTTGTTGTTCCAGTTTACCATTACTATGAACTTTTCCCCTTTGTTGTTGTTCCAGTTTACCATTACTATGAACTTTTTCCCCTTTGTTGTTGTTCCAGTTTACCATTGCTATGAACGTTTTTGCCTTTGTCGTTGTTCCAGTTTACCATTACTGTAAACGTTTTTGCCTTTGTTGTTGTTCCAGTTTACCACTGCTATGAACTTTTTTGCCTTTGTTGTTGTTCCAGTTTACCATTACTATGAACGTTTTTGCCTTTGTTGTTGTTCCAGTTTACCATTACGATGAACTTTTCCCCCTTTGTTGTTGTTCCAGTTTACTATTACTATGAACTTTTTTGTTTTTGTTGTTGTTCCAGTTTACCATTGCTATGAACGTTTTTTTCCATTTGTTGCTGTTCCAGTTTACCATTACTATAAACGTTTTCGCCTTTGTTGCTGTTCCAGTTTACCATTACTATGAACTTTTTTGCCTTTGTTGCTGTTCCAGTTTACCATTACTATGAACGTTTTTGCCTTTGTTGTTGTTCCAGTTTACCCTTACGATGAACTTTTTCCCATTTGTTGCTCTTCCAGTTTACCATTACTATGAACGTTTTTGCCTTTGTTGTTGTTCCAGTTTACCATTACTATGAACTTTTCCCCCTTTGTTGCTGTTCCAGTTTACCATTACTATGAATAAAATAGAGCTGCGTGGCTGTTTTCAGGGAACAGTTAGGGCCTGAAATAAACTACAATTGACTCTTAGTAGTTTGACCTGTAGGACGATAAAAAGCAGGTTGACTTATTAGCAACGCGGTAATATTGTAATTTATCCTGGAAAGAAAACACACACACACACACACACACACACACACACACACACACACACACACACACACACACACACACCACACACGCACACACCACGACACACACACCACCACACCACACCACACACACACCACGCACACACCACCACACACACACACGCACACACACCACAGCACACGCACACACACACCACACACACACCACACACACACACACACACACACACACACACACACACACACACACACACACACACACACACACACACACACACACACACACACACACACACACACACAACGCACACACACACACACACACACACACACACACACACACACAGCACACACACACACACACACACACACACACACACACACACACACACACACACACACACACACACACACACACACACACACACACACACACACACACACACACACACACACACACACACACAAACCCAAACAACAACAACAACAACAACAACAACAACAACAACAACAACAACAAAAAACTCAGCAATATTAATAATATACGAAATAGAGAACACGATTTACAACAGTTTCGGTATACTTGTGGATGTTTTTTAGGGTCGACACAGTTGCGATTCTTGTAAAGTCATTATTACCCAGAAGATATTTGTTCTTTTTTTCACTCTTTTTTCTTTTTCTTTTATAGTTCTGTTACTTTTACCAGCAGTCATTCTCTTGCATCATCAGAGAGGAAGTCTTTCTAAACAACAAGAACAACAACAACAACAACAACAACAAAACGAACTGAGGATACATACCTCTGGTAGGAGTTTATACACCTTGTATTTACACGCATGCCAGGTGAGAGTTACCGTAGGCGACTCAGGTCTTTGTTGCTGTACTTGTGGTACGTATTTCGAGCGCTGATGAACTCCCATGTGCGTTGATTCTTTCTTGATTCTGTCTGATTCTCTGTCGTCTCTTAAGGCTATCCCTAACGTGAATTATGATCTTCCCACTCTCATAACAATTCACGAACTGCATTCAGAATTGATACAAGTGGGAAAGGAGATTGTCTTCGTCTGGGTCCCTGGCCACGTAGGCATCAGCGGCATTTCGGCAGCAGATTCTGCTGCTAAGGATGCACTTGGTGGCGACATCTCCAACGAATACATCCCTTTCTTGGATTTTTTTATTTGATTATACTTCATTTTTTTCCATGCGGAAAATGTGGGTCGTCTTATCCGAGTAAGGCTGCAGCCGAGGAAAGTGCAGCGCTACCCATTCCTATCAGTGTGTGCAGTATTTTCGTGTTTCCAAACAATTAATGGTATGGCTGCCAGAGTTTGGAATGTTTTTGTTGTTGTTGTTGTTGTTGCTGTTGTTGTTGATTCATGCGATTGCGAACGGGGGATGTACGGACACCGTAAGAGAGTCTGCATTTAAAGCTGAACCTGGAGAAGAAGAGAGAGAGAAAAAAAAAATCCCTTGCCGCACCTGGGAATCGAACCCGCGTCAGTATTGCGCCTGGCTTTTCAGTTCGACGCTCTGCCGACTGAGCTGGAGGCTACAGTCGCTCCACGATGAAACCACGTTTGAATAATTACATCGTTGAACTCTGGCTAAATGAGTGAGACAGCTATCCTTTAAACAAACAACACACGATCCATCCCAATGTAAATGAACATCTTCCTTCATGTCTTTCCAACAGAAACGAAGGGACTGTTCTGTCCAGACTGCACATTTGTCATTCATACATGACTCACTCTTTCCTGGTAAAAGGAGAAAAACACCTTTTTTCGTTTCACGTAACGAGTCGCTTTCATTAGAACATGTTTTGTTGCACTGTTCAGAAAAGAAGAAAGAAAAAAATCTGAAACAAAGACTGCTAGTGTTCTGAAGCAAGATCCAAACACATAAAAGGTTCAAAAGAATGTTATTTATTAGGACAAAAACATAATCTGCAAATTTTCGGGGTAATTCCCTTTATCGTTTTGTAGCTTGATAAAGGGGATAATCCCGAAAATTTGCAGACTGTGTTTTTGTCCTAATAAATAGCGTTCTTTTGAACCTTATATGTGTTTGGGTCTTGCTCTGTTCAGATTTAAGTGACGTAGAGAAAGTCCTTAAAACAAATGCTTTCAAAATGCTGTTCGGAGTTATTTCCCTGGACTCCATCTTCAACTCTTTGAAAGACATTTTTTTTTTAACAAACTGCAACTGAGTAGGCTTTGATCCAGTTACAGTTCTTAATTAACGCTGTTGAATAGTTAGATTTCTGTTGTGCTTAATATAGTTGATGAAGTGAATGTCTGACGCTTATATATAATTTGTTTTGCCCTGACATGACCGACCAGGCTCGTCAACAACAAGTTACTTACTCTTGCATCTTACCAAAGGAAGAAGAAGAAGAAATAACGAAACTCCGTGTGTGTGTGTGTGTGTGTGGTGCGTGCGTGCGTGCGTGCGTGCGTGCGTGCGTGCGTGCGTGCGTGCGTGCGCGCCTGCGTGCGCGCGCGCGTGAGCGCGTGGGGACCTACACAAAACATGATTTAACATCGCACTAGATCGCAGCAAATTGTGGAATTGCATGACCACAAGACGTCTGGCGTGCAACACCAAAATACAAAATCTGACAAGCTGTCACACGTTCAATGAACATAGCGGAAACACTGGCCAGAGAAAACCTTAACGGACTTTGTAAGCCGGCAGAGTACTCATCCTGTCCTATCGTTCGCGTTCCATGAGGCTGCAAATGAAATGACCAAAGACGAGAATCGAATCTGTTCTGAATTAAGCTTCACGCCGTTGCCTGTATTGCTTGTTTGGTAGCTGACTCTTTGTTTGTTTTTCAAGACAAGTCAGGCCAGAACCTTTCCTGTAGTCTAACCTATGTTTGGTTTACAAGGATACAAGCATACAAGGATACAAGAACATCTATTCGCCAGTGAAATTAGCATATGCACAGGGATTTGTGTTGATGACGTTCCATTCACATACATTGTGCATTAACGAAGAGTACACACACACACACACACAACACACACCACACACACACACCACACCACACACACAACACACACACACACACACACACACACAACACCAACACACACACACACACACCACACACACACACACACACACACCACACACACACACACACACAAAACACACACACACACACCACAACACCACACACCACACACACACACACCACCACACACACACACACACACACACACACACCGATCAACTTTCATTACAGACACGGCAGACAACACACCAAGACCAGCATCTGACACACTTGGCCACACATCTCACACCAACCCACACACCCACACACACGCACACACACACACACACCACCACCACCACTACCACCACACAAAACACACACACAACAACAACAACAGAAAGAACAGACTAGTGAAATATAAGCAGACATGTAAAGTACAGAGGCAAAGTTTTTAGTTAAAAAAAATCAGACATGTTCACATCCTACAAGGCATATGTTAAAGGTTTCCTACGGGCATTTAAGTTGAGTAGGTATATCACTTGTATTATTTTGTGTTTGTAAATTAACCCTGACACACACACCACACACACACACACACACCACACACACACACACACACACACACACACACAACACACACCCACACACACACACACACACACACCACACACACACACACACACACACACCACACAACACACACACACACACACACCACACCACACACACACACACACACACACACACACCACACACACACACACACACACACACACACACACACAACACCACACACACACACACACACACACAACACACACACACACACACACACACACACACACACACACACACACACACACACACACACACACAACACACACACACACACACACAACACACACCACACACACACACACACACACACACACACACACACACACTCCGGATGGAGCATTTCATTAGCAGACACGGGCAGACATACACCCAAGACCAGCATCTGAACCTAGGCCATGAGCGATCTGCACCCAACCCCACCCCACCCACGCACACCACCACCACCACCACCACCACTACCACCAGCAAAAACAACAACAATAACAACAACAGGAAAGAACAGATCTAGTGAAAGTATGGTGAAGCAGAGCGATGTGAAAGTACAGAGGCAAAGTTTTTAGTTTAAAAAAAATCAGACGATGTTCATTGTCATCCTATTGGTCAAGTGCATTATGTTGAAAGGTTTGTTCCTACGGGCATTTAAGTTTGAGGTAGGTATGGGATCACGTGTGTATTATTTTGTGTTTGTAAATTAACCCTGACACCAATAAAACTGGAAAATAAGACAAACTAATCCGCTACTCTGCGCTTGACCAAGTTTGACTAAAATAAATACTTTAGACAGATTCACACAAAGCTCAGGTGATCTGGGCGAGCTTGTCATTATTAACGTTTTTAATGACAATTTAGAATGAGGTTGAAGACGAAAAGGGAGGGCAGAAAACAAATTCCCAGCAAGGTTTTTAAGCCAGTCTAAGATATAAAGACCGAACCTTTTACATTCTGCAATGATGCATTTACACGGCCTCAAGGTTCATCGATGAGAAACTCCGGAAAAGCACAAGACACAAAATGGCCAACTCATGGGCTGGGGTTCGAACCTCAAAAACTGCCTTGCCCTATCCTGCCTTGCCCTGTCCTGCCTCGCATGGCTTTAGCACCCCCCCCCCCCACCACACACACACACACCCACGTCACATAAACCCCGTTCCCCATTCCTCCCTCCATCAGTTCCATCACCCAGTGTCCCCAAAGGCTGGTAGGCTAGAGGACATCTGATGGGCTGGGGTTTGAACCTCGAAAAATGCCCATGCCCTGCCCTACCTCAACCTCCCCCCCCCCTCTCGTCTCTTCGTCACACCAACCCCTTTTCCATTCCTCCCTTCATTCACTCCATCACCCCTCAAAGCTAGAGGACATCACATGGACTGGGGTTCGAACCTCGGAAACTGCCCCTGCCCTTGCTTCCCCTGCATGCGGGGCATCAATCCCCCTCCACCTCCACCCCTACGTCACACCAGCCCCCTTCCCCATTCCTCCCTCCCTCCACTCCATCACCCAGTGTCCCCAGAGCTAGAGGACATCTCATGGGCTGCGGTTCGAACCCCGGAAACTGCACATGCCCTGCCCTTTTCGTGTCCTGCCCTGCCCTGCATGTGGGACGTCATCCACCTCCCCCCTACGTCACACCAACACCCATCCCCATCCCTCCATCCGTCCACTCCATCACCCAGTGTCCCCAAAGGCTGGTAGGCTAGAGGATATCTCATGGACTGGGGTTCGAACCCCGGAAACTGCCCATGCCCTGCCCTTTCCGAGTCCTGCCCTGCCCTGCATGCGGGACGTCATCCTCCACCCTCCCCCTCCCACCTACGTCACACCAACCCCCCCTCCCGATCCCTCCCTTCATCCACTCCATCACCCAGTGTCCCCAAAGCTAGAGGACATCTCATGAGCTGGGGTTCGAACCTCGGAAACTGCACATGCCCTGTCCTGCCCTGCATGCGGGGCATCAACCCCCCTCCCCGTACGTCACACCAACCCTGCTCCCCATCCCTCCATCCCTCCACTCCATCACCCAGTGTCCCCAAAGGCTGGAGAACAGCCGCCAACCAGTCAGCCACCGCTCTTCTCTCTCTCTCTCTCTCTCTCTCTCTCTCCACTCGCTTCTCCTTCTCGTCCGCCCGTCCTGCCGGTTAATAGCTATAGCACAGGAAGAAGGTATCAAGCGCTTTGGTCCACGCTATGCGCCGACATGCAGAACAAACAGGAGAAATATGGTCCAACGTGGCCCGCCACTCTCTCTCGGACCCCCCCCCCCCCACCCCCACCCCCTGCTCCATCACCACCTCCCTCCCCTCCCCTTCCTCCTCCCCCCTCCTCCCCCCACCCCCCCACCAACCCCACCAACAACCCTTGCTTCTCCGTCGCTGAGGGATTGATTCCTCCCTGCTGTCACAGATCGTAGTGTTTGCTCGGCCGCTCCACTCCAAGCAATTTTCCCCCCTCGCCATCCGTGGCCAAAATTCTACAATCTCCCACGATTTGCAAATGAGATCATCACTGTTATGATGAAAGGGGTGGGGGATGAGACAGTTGTGGAAAGAAGGTGGGTGGGGTGAGGTGGGGTGGGGTGGGGTGGGGTGGGGTGGGGTGGGGTGGGGATGCTGAGGGCGGCCGAAGACTAGCAATGGGTGTGGTGGTGGTGGTGGTGGTGGTAGATATGGGTCGTGGGTGTTTAAAATGTCAGTTGTAAAAAGAAGAAGAGAAACTCATGTGCCGGAGGGGGGTGGTAGGTGAAGGAACGTGAGAGAGAGAGAGAGAGAGAGAGAGAGAGAGAGAGAGAGAGAGAGAGAGAGAGAGAGTAGAGAGAGAGAGAGAGACGAGAGAGAGAGAGAGTTTGTGTGTGTGTGTGTGTGTGTGTGTGTGTGTGTGTGTGTGTGTGGTGTGTGTGTGTGTTGTGTATGTGTGTGTGTGTGTATATCATGTGTGTGCGTTGTGTGTGTGCGTGCTGTGTGGTGCGTGCGTGTGTGTGTGTGTGTGTGTGTGTGTGTGTGTGTGGTGTGTGTGTGTGTGTGTGTGCGTGTGTGTGTGTGTGTGTGTGTGTGTGTGTGTGTGTGTGTGTGTGTGTGTGTGTGTGTGTGTGTGTGTGCGTGAATGGACGGGAGGGAGCTAGGGGGAACTTTAAGGACGCTACGACAACAAGAAGAAGGTTGCTGGATGGAGACGGGAAAGGGTTGTGTTGGCCAAGAAGCTATACCAGTGGTCAACGAAATGTTTTCTCCGGCCATCAACATCGAAGGAGGTGAGGGTCACTGCTTTTACTCGCAAAGGTGTGTCCCGTAGCTTTCGGAAGCCCGACAGATGAGTGGGGCTTGCTTCGGAGCCATTCCGGTCATACCTGGATTAAACTGATTCATAACCGTGATGGTGACTCGACAACTAACATGCAGTTGCCCATAGCCATACTTTACCATGCTCAGACCTCCGTCTCCTTGCGTATTGTTTTCAGAATTAGAAGAATCAGTTTAAGAAGGGAGTTCCGTCAGCCAAACCTAGATCTTTTGATGATTCTCGAACTATCGTCCTATTACACAGTTTCGTGAGGTTTCCATGAATCACACCTGACGACCGCCCCCTCCCCTTTCCTCACACACAAACATCCCCCCACCCCCATACACACACTCACACATACTCCAAAAAATAACAACAAAAGCTCAATTTTATCCGTTCGTGTATTTCAGTTTTTGTTTCTGAACCCTTCGAGTCACCTCTGGTCCATATCTTTCGTTACAGTAACCCCAAAACAAAAATGTAGGCTAAACCTCTTGCCTAATCTGTAAAGGCAAGTCAGTGCTTCGCTGAACTAATACTGATAGACAAAGGATCACTCATTTCCATTATTTTCTGTATGCTAACCTGGCTAGCTTGGAACAGTTTCAAAGGCAACAGTGGGAAAACTTCTGAGAGACGGGGTGGAGCTCATATGGGCTTTTCCGAGCGCATAGATACCACCCTGAACTGAAGTGAACTGAACTGAAATGAATCCCCCCACCCCCCCACCTCCCTTACGACTGACCGTATTCAACTGAAATTCGAGTCAAGCCACATTTGTTTTAGGGATAATATTTATGTACGACAGAGCTGCTTCATATTCGGCCAGAGTTGAGATATTTACGGAAACCTCTTTCCTTTCACAACAAAAGTCAAACGCAGGATATAGGAAACAGGATATCCCATAAGACTCAATTTCTACATGGTCAGTTGGTGCTCGGACGATCCCAACTAAGATCAAAGTGCTGAAACATGCCATTGGTTGCTTAGCTCTTCAAGCTGAACTGCTGGCTATGTAAATGGAGGTACACTAGTGCGTTGATATTAGTCAGATACCTGACCCACATATTTAACACTGAAGTTTGATTAAGTCTTCACGGGTTGAAGCGGGACTGAAATAAGAGGGAAAGCCAATACCGCATCTGACGTTGACACAACTTCCCATATTACAGAGCTTCAAAACATCCACACTAAATCTGCATCGTTCTGAAGGTTCAGCCTAATGATGCTATCAGCTAACAATGAAATTCCGCACTGAGGCCAAAAAACGATGAATGTTAATATTATCGATTGAATATCAAATCAGGTAGTGTGTGTGTGTGTGTGTGTGTGTGTGTGTGTGTGTGTGTGTGTGTGTGTGTGTGTGTGTGTGTGTGTGTGTGTGTGTGTGTGTGTGTGTGTGTGTGTGTGTGTGTGTGTGTGTGTGTGTGTGTGTGTGTGTGTGTGTGTGTGTGTGTGTGTTGTGTGTGGAGAGAGAGAGTGCACGCTCGTGTCGTGTGGGGGAGGATAGAGGGAGTAGTTGATCCCTGGACAACTGCCTCGTTAAATAAAATAAAAATATATATAAACCTCCCTCGCCCTCAGTGAAAAAGGAGGGACATTTTTGTTCATCGTGTCAAAGCAAAGTCCGATTAAAAACAATGACAACAAAACGACATTATAGGCACACACACACACACACACACACACACACACACACACACACACACACACACACACACACACACACACACACACACACCACACACACACACCACACACACACACACACACACACACACACACACACACACACACACACACACACACACACACACACACACACACACACACACACACACACACACACACACACACACAACACACACACAACCACACACACACACACATACACACACACCACAACACAATACCACGCACACACAAGGGGGAAAGCAATAACAAAACCCAAACAAACACAATAAACAAACCAAAGCACAAAAAACAAAACAAAACACACACACAAACACACAAACACACAAACACACACACACACACACACACACACACACACACACACACACACACACACACACACACACACACACACACACAACAACAACACAAAAGAAAAAGACAAAGCAAAACAAAACCACAAACACAACACAAAAACAAACACAAACACAACAACAACAACACACACAACACACACACACACAACACACACAACACACAACACACACACACACACACACACACACACACACACACACACACACACACACACACACACACACACACACACACACACACACACACACACACACACACACACACACACACACACACACACACACACACACACACAAAACAAATAAAAAGAACAACAACAAAACCTCTGCTTTCCGCTTCACAAAGAATTCCAAAAGGTTTGATTTGAAATATCACGGCGTTTTGACTGAAGCTAATGGAACATGGGGTGGATGGAGGATCGGGGAGTCCGTTGGATAGGGAGGGAGGGTTGAAGGGTGGGGAGGGTGGGGAGGGTGGGGGAGGGTTAGTGAGTCGAAGTCTAAGCTGGAGCACGATAAAAATCTGTGCCATTAGACACGCAGGCAACATGACGACACCTGTATTTCCTGACTGTTTGCTTATGCTAATACTCCGCCACGATCCAGTTGCACTCCTATTCGAGCCAACTCCCAACATGTCCAGCACGACCATCGATCTATCAAGCGGCAAATGGGGCGATCGTGTTACCCGCTAAGATGGCAGGATATTACCGTTATAGCTTTTCGCAATTTTCAGAGCTTTTATACTAGTCCACACCTACACGAACCCCACTCATTCATTGTCGAGGAGGACTTGTTGCCTGGGAGGGAGGCCTGTTCTGACTGGGGTTTTACCCGTGCGTTAGTCATGGGGGTGGGGTGGCGGGAAGGGGGTGGGGGGTTTATGGGGGGGGGGGGGGGGATGATTGTTGTGACATGGTCGAGGTTTGTGACTGAAGATCTCAGTGCTTGTTGCCTGGGATGAAGGCCCGTTCTGACTGTTTGTTTGTTTGTTTGTTTTTGTTTTTACCTGTGGGTTAGTCATGGGGGGTTGATGGGTGTGGGGAAAAATGATTGTTGTGACATGGTCCAGGTTTGTGACTGGGACATCTCAGTATTTGTTGCCTGGGATGAATGCCTGTTCTGACTGTGCGTTTTGTTGTTGTTTTTACCTGTGGGTTAGTCATGGGGGGTTGATGGGTGTGGGGAAAAATTATTATTTGTTGTGACATGGTCCAGGTTTGTGACTGGAACATCTCAGGACCTGTTGCCTGGGATGAAAGCCTGTTCTGACTGTGTTTTTTTTTACCCGTGGATTAGTCATGGGGGAGGTGGGGTGGGATGGGGGGGGGGGGAGAAAATGATTGTTGTGGCATGGTCCAGGTTTGTGACTGGGACATCTCAGTATTTGTTGCCTTGGATGAATGCCTGTTCTGACTGTGCGTTTTGTTGTTTTTCCCTGTGGGTTAGTCATGGGGGGTTGATGGGTGTGGGGAAAAATTATTGTTGTGACATGGTCCGGGTTTGTGACTGGGACGTATCAGGACTTGTTGCCTGGGATGAAGGCCTGTTCTGACTGTGGGTGATTTTTTACCCGTGGGTTAGTCATGGGGGGTTGATTGATGTGAGCAAAAAATATCATTTGCTGTGACATGGTCCGGGTTTGTGACTGGGACATATCAGGACTTGTTGCCTGGGATGAAGGCCTGTTCTGACTGTGGGTGATTTTTTACCCGTGGGTTACTCATGGGGGGTTGATGGGTGTGGGGAAAAATGATTGCCTGTTGTGACATGGTCCAGGTTTGTCATGGGGGGTTGGTTGATGTGGGGAAAAATATCATTTGTTGTGACATGGAAGGGGGGTGGGGGGTTGATGGGTGTGCGGAAAAAATGATTGTTGTGACATGGTCCAGGTTTGTGACTGGGGCATCTCATGACTTGTTGCCTTGGACGAATGCCTGTTCTGACTGTGTGTGTTTTTACCCGTGGGTTACTCATGGGGGGGTTGATGGGTGTGGGGAAAAATGAATGCCTGTTGTGACATGGTCCAGGTTTGTGACTGGGACATCTCACGTGATAGTAAGTGGCTGTGGCGGGTTTAACCCTTCCATTGCCAATGATGTGGCATTTTTGAAGTTGATCAAAATCGTGCTTTTGCGAACTTTCTTCTTATAAAGAATTCAAACGAAGCTGGAATCCAAGCAGCAGTTAATGTTCAGTCTTGCTTTACGTCCACAGAGACCACAAGGGCCATAAGGGACGGGGGGCGCAGGACGGCCACCTCCACTTTCACACAGCTCCTGAATTCTGGCACAGCACCATATTAGCGGATGAAAATATCTTTGCCAGTGACATCAGATGACGTCCTATGGGCAGAAATCTGAAACAAGAATGACTCCTATCGTTCTAAAACAAGACCCAAACATATAAAAGGTTCAAAAGAACGCTATTTATTAGGACAAGACAAAACCAGCATATTTTGGGGGTAATCTCCTCGACAAAACCAGCAAGTTTTCGGTGTCAGTGAGATTACCCCGAAAATTTGCTGGTTTTGTCTTGTCCTAATAAATAGCGTTCTTTTGAACCTTTTATTTGTTTGGTCCTATGGGCAGAGAAAGGGTTAAGTGCCGTGCCACCCGAAGATGGATGTTGGCATGAGACTAACTTGTGACCATAGTAAATAATTTGTTTTTGTTTTCGCTTAAATGAAACCTTTGTTTCATTCTTGCAAGGTGCTGACAACTCATCACTCTACTCTCCAATCTACGGAGTCAAAGTAAAAGAATAACAGAGAGAAGTAAAATAATTCCATCAATACTTCTAGGATGCAGAGTAAATAATAACAACACTAACACTCCTTTGTGTTTAAAGGCTTCGGTTTGGGGGACATTTTTCTCAATGTACTGTGACTGAAGAATGCTGGGCGACAAATACGTAAATATTCTCTCTCTGTCTTTCTGTTTCAGTGTCTCCCTCTATGTATCTGTGTCTCTGTGTCTGTCTGTCTGTCTCTGTCTCTGCTTTTGTCTGTCTA
>JABMCL010000438.1:1615000-1617500 GCA_018857735.1 Alviniconcha marisindica | reverse complement strand
TTGCCCTTGGGGCAAAGTGAAATCATCCGAAGTTCGTAAAGGACCGACGAATCTCTTCGCTCAGTCTTAAAGCGCCTTCTTTTGTACTGGGACGCAAAGCGGACGAGAAGTTTTCCACTGTGACATTCATGGACTGTACTGTTTCAAACAGCACTGGTCGTCCTGATATAACCGTCCTGGTTGATCGGACGTTAAAAAAATTAAAAATACAACAACAACAAATACAGTATATACATACGTTCCTTCCTTCCTACACACAGCACGGATATTTCAGATTCGATTCTACCTCCATCTTTAGAAAAGCAGTTCCATTAGCCTGCTCTCTCTCTCTCTCTCTCTCTCTCTCTCTCTCTCTCCTCTCTCTCTCTCTCTCTCTCTCTCTCTCTCTCTCTCTCTCTCTCTCTCTCTCTGTTTTGTTTTTGCTTTCTTTTTTTTTCTTTTTGTGTTTTGTTGTGTGATGCTGTTGTGTGCTTGTGTGTTGTGTGTGTGTGTGTGTGTGTGGTGTGTGTGTGTTGTGTGTGTGGTAGTTGTGTGTGTGTGTGTGTGTATGTTTAATATGTCGATGTGTGTGTCTTGTGTGTGATTTTAAGTTACTGTAGCATCATACTCGTGAGTTGAATGTAAGAATTCGATATCATGCATTTTGGTATTAAACGTTAAAGCCACCTACTCGATGGTAGTGAATGCATAAGGGACAGTGAATATAATGACATATTTATAAAGATTAAAGCCTGTTGATTTCATTGAGGTAAATTGCTGTAACATTATGTCGAAATCAAGAAGTCAAAAAAAAAAAAGAAAAAAAAAAAAGGAATACAAACAAACAAAACAAACAAACAAACAAACAAACAAACAAACAAACAAACAAACAACTTAAACACACAGACACACACAGACACACACTTTTAAATTGATTGCAAAATTTGACACACAACAACAAATAAAATCATTGAAAAGAGCAGTCTGCGTATTTGTATCTAAACAAAAAAGTGACAATAAAAGGAACAAAGATGTTTATTTCACAGTATTTCTTGTGATCTATGTAACAGACAGTCCAAAAAGCAATTTAAAAGAAATTCTGAAACAAGAATGACTGCTAATGTTCTAGAACATTCTTCCAAACACTGAACACCGAAACAAGATAACAAAACAGCTCAACCAAAAGCAGATACGTGTCCAGTATCTCATTTTTCACCGTTAAACTGTTGTTTAAGTATTGTTTTGTAGCTTAAGAAAGGGGCTTACCCCGAAAATTTGCACGCTGTGGTTTGTCACAATACATAACGTTCTATTTAACCTTTTCTGTGTTTGGATCTTAAAAATAAAAGACGAGAAATAGACTGCCAGCCACCGTCTTTCAGTCCTCCATTCAGGTACGCGTCATTCTTGGACAATCCATGACAAGAATTCTCTTTCAGATGCTATCTGCAAGCTCGCTATCTGCACCTTCAAAAACGAAACTTTTTTTACCGGTGGGTGAAACCATTTTCAGTCCTGGAAATCAAGCATTTTCAACATCAGGGGCAAGGTGAAAAATAGCCAAAATTGCAACAACGAAGAATTCGTCGCCCGTGTGAAAGCCATGATCGATGAAGACGCTCGCATTTTGTTGCTGAAAATAGCCAGCGCCCTGAACATTTCATGGGGGACTGAATCCAACATACTGCTTTATAACAGGCTCTGCTACTGCAACAGATTTTTGTTGTTGTTTTGCAGTTTTTGTTGTCATGTAAATACTGCAACAGAATGTGGTGTTAGTGGTGTTTTTATTTACACTAGATAATACTACTGCAAAAGATTGCGCGAGCTGTATTCCCCATATTTTGACGCCCCAAAAGAGGAGGGATAGGGTAGCCTGTATGCTACCGCGGTCCTCAAGGTGTATGAAAATTGCGACCCAAAACCTATCGACAAACTGTAATTAACTGATGATGAAATCTTTATTTTGAACCTTTGAGGAAAATCAACGAACGAAGCATGGGTCCCGAAACATTGGGAAGCGCCTCAAGTCGCAAGACGATGCCGTTCGTGAAGAATGTACTTCACGCACTATTTGTGACTCAAAGTGCATGGAACTACATAAACTACGCAAGGCAGAAAAAAGAGCATCATGGGGGAGGGGGAGGGGAGGGGGGGGGGGGGGATTATACTGCATATTATTTTCCTTCGGGACTGATCATATACTACAAATAAATTCGACCAACCCTGGGCATGTGTAGAATCAATCTTCTTCATGGTGACCTACCAGTAGCCTGCACAAGTCAAAGCTGGCACAAGAGTATCTCTGCAAGGAAAACCTTCAACCTTTGTCAAACCCTCCCCACATGGCTCTTGCACCATGTAAATATCTGTGTCTGTTTCGACGCTAAATAAAACACAAGTCAAAGCTGGCACAAAAGTATCTCCCCAAGGAAAACTTTCAACCTTTGTCAGACCCTCTCTACTACTTGGCTCTTGCACCATGTAAATAAATATCTGCGTCTGTTTCAACGCTTAAAGA
>JABMCL010000438.1:1607500-1610000 GCA_018857735.1 Alviniconcha marisindica | reverse complement strand
ATCGCACACACACACACACCACACACACACACACACACACACACACACACACACACACACACACCACACACACACACACACACACACACACACACACACACACACACACACAAAGCACACACACACACATAAGTCACACACACATAAGTCACACACACAACACACACACACACACACACACACACACACACACACACACACACACACACACACACACACACACACACACACACACACACACATAAGTCACACACACACACATAAGTCACAAACACACAACACACACACACACACACACACACACACACACACACACACACACACACACACACACACACACACACACACACACACACACACACACACACACACACACACACACACACACACACACACACACACACACACACACACACACACACACACACACACACACACACACACACACACACACACACACACACACACACACACACACACACACACACACACACATACACACATTGCATACATTGATTTCCTTGAAGCAGACTGGAGACAGTTGGAAATGTTACGAGTAGGAGATAGACAAAAAAGTGAGACTTGGTTAATTAGTCACTCATAGTTTTTAAGACTACAAGAGAGAGAGAGAGAGAGAGAGAGAGAGAGAGAGAGAGAGAGAGAGGAGGGGGGGGGAGAGACAGAGACAGAGACAGAGAGACAGAAAGAGACAGAGACAGAGAGATAGAGACAGAGAGAGAGACAGAAAGACAGAGAGAGAGACAGAGAGATAGAGACAGACAGACAGAGACAGAGACAGGCAGACAGCCATAGAGAGACAGAGACAGAGAAATAAAGAAGACAGAAAAAAGAAAACGCCGCGGCGCTCCTGGACACGTCAGACTTCACCGTCCACTCAGCGAACGGCTCAAATCAATCACTCCATCGACCCTCCATCGATCAGAGGGCGCGGGCCAGGCTCCGTGAGGCGATAGACAGAGGCCGGTGGCAGTGTTAATTGGATATGGGCCCGGAACAGCGCCGTGTGCAAATACCCCTGCCCTCCCTTCTGCCAATAAACTGATCGGAGCCCGCGCCCTGACTTACGCCTAATCGATGAAGGTTGGAGAAGCGGGGAGGAGGGGGTAAGGGGGAATTTGGGGGTGGGGGTAGGGGGGGGGGAGGTGAAGAAGAAACGAAAAAGAAGAAGAAGGAGGAAAGGAGGAGGAAAATTGGCGGTGGGGAGGGGCAAGAGGAGGAGATAGGAAAAGGTTCTGGGTGGGGGCAGGGGAAGTGGGGTGGCTAGTTGCGGTGGTGAACTGTATGAAGAGGGACACGAGTATGTTTTTGTGTTGGCGTTGGTAGTGGTAGTAGTAGTAGTAGTAGTGGTAGTGGTGATAGTACTGATGGTGATAGCGATGGTAGCGTTGGAAGAAACGAAGAAGAAGAAAGAGGAGGAGGAGGAGGAGGAGGAAAATGGGCGATGGGGAGGGGCCACAGGAGATGGGGAAGGTTTCTGGGTGGGGGCAGGGGAAGTGGGGTGGCTAGTTGCTGTGGCAGACTGTATGAAGAGAGACAGGAGTATGTTTTGGTGTTGGCGTTGGTAGTGGTAGTAGTAGTAGTGTTAGTGGTGATAGTACTGATGGTGGTGGTAGTGATGGTGGTGGTAGTGATGGTAGTGGCGGAATAAAAGAAGGAAACAATGGGTGAAGGTGGTGGTGCAGAAGGTGGTGGCGGTGGTGTAAAAGAAATAGAAGATGGCAGTGGAGTTGTGGTAGTGGTGGTTTAAAAAAGTAGAAGGTGGTGGAGTAAAATAAGTAGAAGGTGGTGGTAGTGGTGGTGGTGGTGTAAAGGAAGTAGAAGATGGTGGTGGTGGTGGTGTGGGAGAAGTAGAAGGTTGTGATTGTGGTAGTGGTGGTTGTGGTGTAAAAGTAGTAGAATGTTGTGATTGTGGTAGTGGTGGTTGTGGTGTAAAGGAATTAGAAGGTTGTGATGGTGGTGGTGTGAAATAAGTAAAATGTTGTGATTATGGTAGTGGTGATTGTGGTGTGAAAGAAGTAGAAAGTTGTGATAGTGGTAGTGGTGGTTGTGGTGTAAAAGAAGGAGAAAGTTATGATGGTGGTAGTGGTGGTTGTGGTATGAAAGAAGTAGAAGGTTGTGATGGTGGTAGTGGTGGTTGTGGTGTGAAAGAAGTAGAAGGTTGTGATGGTGGTAGTGGTGGTTATTGTGTGAAAGAAGTAGAAGGTTGTGATTGTGGTAGTGGTGATTGTGGTGTGAAAGAAATAGAAGGTTGTGATGGTGGTAGTGGTGGTTGTGGTGTAAAAGAAGGAGAAAGTTGTGATGGTGGTAGTGTTGGTTGCGGTGTAAAAAAAGGAGAAGATTGGGTGATGGTAGTGATATTGCTGTCAGTGGTGGCATTCGCAGAAGGTAGGATTGTTAGGAAGTCGAACCGAAAAAGCACACACAGCATAGCCATAGACCGAAATGGACCGTTTATTTTATTTTTCGTCTGTAAATATCT
>JABMCL010000438.1:1582500-1595000 GCA_018857735.1 Alviniconcha marisindica | reverse complement strand
CATGCACGTGTATCATTAATTTCTCCGCTTCACCATTGGGCATTTAGTTTAATTACGTAACATCGTCAGTAATAAGGTACTAGGTCAGCTGTTGTTATACTTGTTATGACATAATATAATACAAGGAGCATTTCTGCAGAGTTTCTTCTCATGATCAATATACCATAAGCGCCTATACGCTGGTAAGGTACAGAGAAAAAAAGGAACTGAATAAACTCGCAAACAATATTGGTCAATACGTAAATCCGATTTCAGTTCTGAAAAGCATACAAGAACAGACTAAGTCCAAGGGATTTTTAGAAGAAAAAATCAAAAAAATCCCACGCTTATTTTGGGGACATTTTCGTTAATGGCGCGAATTAGGTGCTGAGTCAGCTCTTGTTATACAGTTAATATAATATAATGTGATATAACATGATATAACTAAATACAACAAAATATATCATAACGTAATATCATAGAATACAACGGCATTTATCTAGAGCCTCCTCTCGAAATAAATTTAAACACGAACAGACCTCAATACAATAAAATATATCATAACGTAATATCTTAGAATACAACGGCATTTATCTAGAGCCTCATCTCGAAATAAACTTAAACACGAACAGACCCGCAAGTTACAATGGACAGAGGCATGGAATTAACAATACTTAATAAGGGTCTATCCAGACATTATAGTTCTAGTCTTAAAAGCAAATACAAGGAGAGAGGTCCAACGAGTAAAAAGCAACAAAAACAAAAAACAAAAAACAAAAAACAAAACAACAAATAATAATGAAAATAAAATAAAAACAAAAACAACAACAAACTTTAATATATAAAAAAAAAAATCACCCACCCACCCTCCAAAATAATGTTTTTTAAATAAAAACATTAAAAAAATGCATTTTTCCCTAAAACTAAATTATTATACAAACGAGTAAATCAAAGCACTAAACCCCTACACCCATCGCTTTCATCCTTGGTTGAAACTAGAATATATTGCAATACAAAATAAAGATACAATGAAAACTTCATGAGCTTACCAATAAACTTGTGGCTTGTACGCGGTGACCTCATTTTCTTTCTTTTCTTTTTCAATGTTGCCAAGCATACCAATGTGTAGCGTTTATTCAGAAACATCCATTCATCATTACAACACGTCTCTCGCTCACTCATTCACGCGTCTTTGGTTTAAACCAAATTTATTCGTACATCGTAATCATAAACTCAACAAACAAGTACAGGAAACACAAAAGCGATCTCAGTCACGCATCTTTGTATGATTAATTATTTTTTGACATGTTCGTCCTGCACTATCCCCTTTCCCCTTAGTCACAGTATACACATTTTTGGTTGTTAGCTTTATGACATTAAAAATCACATTTATCACATTAAATGTCTGTTAGCTTTATCACATATCGGAGCCTGAGCTCATTTTCAACTAGCATGGACGCGGTGAGCTCTTCACCCTTCCCATAAACATCCGAGCATTTTTTTTTTTTTAATTTTTTGGTTGTTGTTCATCATGTTCCCGATTCAAACTCGGCCACGCCCTCAGTCGTGGGCTCGGGGTCCCGTTGCCGTTCGGAGGACAATTCCTAGTGGCAGAGAGCAACGATTCATCGGCGTAGGCTCGTCAGATTTCAACCACCCTCTCCTCAGTAAAAGCAGCCTGTCGTCACGAAGACGATTTGAGCGGCGGAGGTAAGTAAGTGCAGTCTTTGCAGCCGTACCATACCCGCACGGTACGAACATGCTGACTGAAAAAGAAGCTGTTTTACAGGGGTGGAAAAACGGGGGTAGAAAGCGGGTGGTGGTGGTGGTGGTGGTGGTGGTTGTAGTGGTGGTTGCGACGATGATTTGGAAAAAAAAGGTAGGTGTCGGTAGGAAGAGGCTCTAGACATTCAGGATGAGTCATGTCACTTCGGCGGATGTGTCTTTTGAAGTAGGTAGTATGGGGAAGGTATAGTATACTCCCATTCCCACTCCCACCCCACCCCACACTACTAAACAAACAAACAAACAAAACAAAACAAAAAATAGGATACACCATAACAAAATCTTCGCAACAGAGAACAAGACGACGGTGACAACGACGACGACGAAGCTGAAGGAGGAGAAGCATGACATAAAACAAAAGCAAAAACAAGCAAAAGGATTTTCTTTTCAACTTAAAAACAAACGAAACAAGCAAACAAGCAATTACTTTAAAATACTCTCTTCTAAAGAAGAAGGAAGAGGAGCAAGAAGAAGAAGAAGAAGAAGAAGAAGAAGAAGAAGAAGAAGAAGAAGAAGAAGAGAGAGAGAGAGAGAGAGAGAGAGAGAGAGAGAGAGAGAGAGAGAGAGAGAGAGAGGAGAGAGAGAGAGAGAGAGAGGAGAGAGAGAGCGAGACAGACAGACAGACAGACAGACAGAGACAGACAGACAGACAGACAGACAGACAGACAGACAGACAGACAGAGACAGACAGACAGACAGAGACAGAGAGACAGAGAGAGGGAGAGAGAGAACCAAAACCAAAGCAAAAGAAAAAACAACAACGTAGGGATACTCCACTCCAAATCAAGGCGTTACCTGGACTCAGTAAGAGAGGAGGGGACGGGGAGATTACTCACGAAGAGAAAAGAGGAAGGGAGCTTACCGGGGGTAAGGGGGGGGGGGGGGGGGGGATAAGAATGGAGATGTTGTGCAAATCCAGCTCTAGATTACCATAAGTTGTGGACAAACACTCTAGGGTTCGCCAGAAGGACGCCAACTCTCTCAGGTCTGTCAACCCCCCCCCCCCCCCCACCACCCCCCACCCCACCACCCCGCCCCCATCTCCTTCCTTGCAAGATTTAAGTTAACTTCAAATCACGAGAAAATTAGAAGTAAAGCAGGAACGGTGTTCTTTCATGTTTAGACATCATTTGCTAATTAATCCAGCATAATGATCGAGATCAAATACTCAAAAGTAGAAACCTTCTTCGCTCATTCTAAATATCACTTACTTTTCTCTCTCCCACCTCCCCCTCCCCCTTTTTTCCCCTCTTCTTTCTTATTTTTCTTCTCTACCACGCCCCCCTCCCTCCAGTTCATGTGGCGATGACGTTATACCCGTCAGCTTTGTAATACTCAAAAGCAGACCTAACAATTAATTGAAGACGCTTGGAAATTTCTGATGACTTTTTTTTCCCTTCTTCTTCTTCTTGCGATATCGAAAACGACGTTTAAGTAGCTTACTATGTTTTCATGCTCTGCCTTGAGATTTCTTTCAATGTGATGGATTTCGTTAACAATTTCTAAATTGAAAGTTCGGCTATTTTAGGAGACTAAAGTATTTGTGAAAAAGATTTTCCTTCTTTCGGGGGGATGTGGACTGGACGTGCATGTCCAACGCCTACCTTTTTCCTTAATTAAATGTCATGTCATTAAACTTTCGGGGAAATCTAAGTTTGCTTCTTTTCTTTTTCTCCGCCGCCAAACGAGGAGATAGATGAAGCTTGGATATGGTTTGTACGAAATGTGAACGGACAATGAGTAGTGAATGCGTGTGGGAAGCATCCTGTACAGACAATTTTATTTCTGATATCATGCTGGTTTATTGGTTCCAATAGTTATAATGTACCCCAACCGCTCCTGGCTGTCTGTCGCTGTCTCTGTCTCTGTCTGTATGTCTGTCTGTCTGTCTCTGTCTCCGTCTCTCTCTGTCTCTCTCTCTCTCTCTGTCTCTGTCTGACTGTCTGTCTGTCTGTCTGTCTGTCTCTGTCTCTCTCTGTGTCTCTCTCTGTCTCTCTGTCTCTGTCTCTGTCTCTGTCTCTGTCTCTGTCTCTCTCTCTCTCTCTCAATACCCGTCCCTTCTTTCTCTGCTTTCCTGTCTGTCTTTCTGTTTCTTTAATCCTCTATGTCTCTGCCTGTCTGTCTCTCTGTACGTGCCTCTGTCTTTTTCTCTCTGTGTCTGTCTCTCTCCATTCCTCTCCCCTCTGCCTCTCTCTGTCCCTGCCACCCCCACCCCCTCCCTCTCTCTCTCTCTCTCTTTCTCTATCTCAACCCCCCTGCCCCCCCCCCCCTCCACCCCCACCCCCTCTTCTCGACTCTCCCTATGTACCACCCCTCTGCTTTCTACCCCTCGCTGGTTTTCAAGAGCTGAAAAGTGCCAGGTAAACAGGGCCCCCGCTTGGAAAGCAAGGACGGGGAGTGACATAACAGCGGAGGCTACAGCAGCATCGCCATAATACCGTGTGTTTGCAAAGAGAGTGTATTAGAGTCAAGAGAGAGTAGATTATGCCTCGTGTTTGAACTACGTGCCTACCAGGCGGTCGACGAGAAGACGACCGCGGGTCGGGATTTTAGCGGGTCTCTTTTATATCTTTTCCTGGATCCAGACCTGGCTTTGATCAGCGCATGCCTAGATGGCTCCATCCGTTTTGGAGATCCGGGCCAAAATGTCTGTTGAACTCGCTACGGTCCAGGGCTTTCGCGGTGGTGGTGGCGGTGGTGGCGGTGGTCCTTTGTGAGGTGTCGCCTGGTTCAGAATGTCTCACGCTGCTGACGAGGTTCAAGCACAGGGTTCCCGGATGTTACAGAAAAAGTGCGGCTGTCGACAGCATGCACGGTCCAACACCAAGGCTTTCTGGTGGGGTCTTGTTCAGACGTGTACGTACCGCTTACAAGCATGCAGGCCCGCTCAAGAACTGATGATCGAGATAGTTAGCCGGTTTGGCCTAACGGTACGGGGTGGCTTGTTATAGTGTGCGTGGTTCATAAGTCGGATGTGCAGGTTGGCTGTGCGAAAAATTATGGCTTGTCAGTGTGTGTGTGTGTGTGTGTGTGTGTGTGTGTGTGTGTGTGTGTGTGTGTGTGTGTGTGTGTGTGTGTGTGTGTGTGTGTGTGTGTGTGTGTGTGTGTGTGTGTGTGTTGTGTGTGTGTGTGTGTGTGTGTGTGTGTGTTGTGTGTGTGTTTGTGTGTGTGTTTGTGTGTATGTGTTTGTGTGTGTGCGTGCGTGCGTGCGTGCGTGGTGCGTGGTGTGTGTGCGTGGTGTGTGTGTGTGTGTGTGTGTGTGTGTGTGTGTGTGTGTGTGTGTGTGTTGTGTGTGTGTGTGTGTGTGTGGTGTGTGTGTGTCTTTCGCTTGCGCGCTCGCCGCTCTTTCTCTCCCTCTTTCTCTCTCTGACACAAAATCTCAGTTTTCAACACCTTGTCTGATTTTACGTGACAAGACCACCTTTGATATACTGTTCCACACCGTCGCTGAAACAAAAAATAAATTAAAAACAAATCCGCGATCTTGAAATTGAAACAGTTCGAATTTTCTTGGATAAGGACCACCAAAAGAATAAATGATTCCAAAATGAATAGAAATTGAAGGTGGATGATGAATGAATGAGTGAATATATGAATGAATGAATGCATCGTTCAGCACAAAATACTGGCACGTTCTACCTATATCTATGCCCCATGTTTAACACCACCACCTCCACCACCACCACCACCACCACCGCCACCACCACCGCAACCCTCCTTCTCCTCCCCCCCCCCCCCCACCACCTCCCCCTCCACAAACATCCTCATCCCACTCTCCCCCTCCACCCCCTCCCTACACCCCCCTCCACCCCCACCCCCCACCCCCCAACCCCCGCCCACGATCCCAGCCTCGCTTCCAGTGTTACACCTCTCAACATCCTCTCGCTTTCATCCGCTCATTGTCATCTGCACCGCCAGCAATTTTCGCTAACAAGACGCAAGGGGAAGGCGAGGAAGGTGAACCTCAGGTGTGTATAAACACTTGACACTGGGGGGAAAGCGGAGGGCCCTTCTTCCCTCGCTCGGATGTCAACATGGCAGCACTCTGACGCTGTTTCCGAGACCCCGATGTCAGCTCGTCCGCCGCATTAATGAGAACGTTGGGTCCAGCTTTTGGGGCACGGAGATTAAAAGAGAAAAACGAGAAAGTCGCTGACCGAAAAAGGCAGCAGTCAGTGATATATATCTATATATATATATATATATATATATAATAGGACTTTCTCGCTTTTCTCTTTTACTCTGTGCCCCAATAGTAAACGTGTTGCTTAACGTCCACAGAAACCATAAGGCTTATTAGGGACGGGGAGAAGGAGGGGGGGGGGGGGGGGGGGGGGGGGGGGAGGGGGGGGTATGGAGGTGGGGGAGAGGGAGATTATATACCTATCGCTACACTGTCGCCACCAGAATGATTCCTGCATTAAGATGGGCAGCGATGAGAGCCATTTTAATGTTTCAGTAGGAAGTGATGGACAAGTCACAAGACAGTGTCAACAAACCTCAACCTTTTTGAAGAGAAAGGAGAGCCGAAGCGGTATCGAACCGAGGTCCTTCCGCTTACCAACCTAACGCCTTACCGCTAGGCCAAACCGGCTCACCTGTGTGCCCCAAAACTGGACCCAAAGATATATACATTGTTCTCGTAAAAACAAAACAGGTAGGTTTGTTCCCATTGCCGTTCTGGTTCAATTATCACATAACGTACCTTCATTAAGAATCGAACGCATTCTTCCTTTCGCTTATAAAGTCCTGCTTCTTTGTTTCGCTGTTGTTGGTGTTGTTAAATGTTACAACCAGCTGAATCTGGTTGTTGTTTTATATATATATATATACCTGTTACGATCTGTTTTGTAAACGAAATCCATTTTGTTTTTTCAGTATCTACACTCAGCATTCCGTAGACATTTGTTTGGTAAATATTCCAACAACAACAAATTCCATTTTGAAGATACCCCGGCGTAGCCGCAGCTGCGGACATACTGTCTCCCTTTTTCATCTCATCTTCATCAAGATTGTAAAAAAAAAGAAAAAAAAAGAGAGCTTCAGATGAGATTCGAGTTGTTTCTCTGTGTGTGTGTGTATATATATATATATCTTCACTGAAATCATAAAAAAAATATCAGAAGCTGTAGAGGAGACTGTATTTGCTTATTTGAGTATATCAGTGGGTCCAGCTTTGGGACACAGAGAATAAAAGAGAATAGTGAAAAAGTCGCTGACTGAAAAGGGCAGATTATATATAATAATAAGGGATAAGCAAAAATGCAAATGTTGAACAAACTTCTTATTGAACCATAAACCAGGAAATGTGAACCTCTGATCTTAAACTAGTGTCTTTGGCAAGTCTGCTTGTATAGATCATTTCCGGGTTTCGGGAATTCAAAAGAGATCCAAAACCTTTCCAAATATTCGGTTTCGATTAGGCTTTTTTTTTAAAATTTTTTTTAAAACATAATTGTGTTCATTAAAGCAAAAGAAAAGTAACTGATGCTTCACTTTTATTGGACATTACACGTTTCATAGTAGCATAAGAAGAAGAAAAAAAACTAAATCACAAAAGAGGCACAATACATAAGTGTAATTTTCGGTTTTTAGTTTGGAAGAACAAGAAAAATAAGCAGGAAAATGACAACACCAGAATGATGTTAAAGACACAATCGCTCGGTCAGTAGTTCAATAACCATAATCCTGATCAAATTCAACATGTCTATCCAAAAAAAAAAATTTGTTTTATCGTACAACAAAAATGGGTAATTATGTTTGTTTGCTCATTACTGAAACGGTTGTTTATAACTGCACGTTTGGCAGAATGACTGGGGTCTTTTACGTGCTGCTGCGGTAACACGGGGGTGGAACGGATACCGAAATAAGAGTCAGCACAGAAAGTTGACCCCGGAGAAGAAAATTCTCCCGCCGCTCCTGCAGGGATTCGAATCCGCGATCTTTCGATCACGACTCCGGCGCTCTAACCACTGAGCTATCCCCGCCGCTCCCTTTATAGCATAATGGACATTAACCCTTTAAGCCGTACGGTTTCTGTGGACGTTAAGCACCATGTTTACTTACTTACCCTTTAACTGCCCTCATGACATCGAATGACGGCCATGTAGAATTTGTGTGTGTGTCTGCCACAAAGACGGCATAGGACGACATCGTGTTCGAACTGTGACTATTCGTGCATACTATGCTCAGCAGAAGCCAAGTTCTAGAAAATGAACGGTTTTGGTTTGGATAAAAACCTGTCTGTGAGGTTCTTTTTCTTTCTTTCTTTCTTTCTTTCCCCCCTTCTCTCTCTCTCTCTCTCTCTCTCTCTCTCTCTCTCTCTCTCTCTCTCTCTCTCTCTCTCTCTCTCTCTCTCTCTCTCTCTCTCTCTCTCTCTCTCTCTCTCTCTCTCTCTCTCTCTTTCTTCTTTTTAATTTTTGTTGTTATTGCAGATATTGCATCAGTAGCACTAAGTTCACTGTTGCTTTATGTCCACAAAGGCCGTACGGACTAATAGGGACGGGGAGCCCTGGACGGCCACCTGGACATTAACAGAGCTCCTGAGCTCTGTTCTTGTGTTGCTTTACGTCCACAGAGACCGTACGGAATATTAGGGACGGGTAGCCCCGGATGGCCACCTCGACTTTCACACAACTCCTGAGCTCTGCTGTGGGTTCACGTTCAGTGGTGCTTTACGTCCACAGAGAACACAAGGACTATTAGGGACGGGGAGCCCAGGACGGCCACCTCGACTTTCACACATAGCTCTGAGCACTAAGTCTTTGGCAGGGGAAGGGTTAAGAACACATCCTTTTGGAGCTTGATGACGTCGATCCTATCCACCGCATAGCCCCACGGAGGCAGCAGGGTGAGATCGGGTACGAAACGCCGTAGGCAACACCGTCCCCGCCAATCAATATGGCGGCCTGCCCGTGATTGTCGCCCTTTGTCAGTGCCCCCTAGCGACCAATACACGAAGCGGCCACGCTAATGGTCGTCCCTTACAGTTCCATTTGGTGTATGCGGGCGATACTGCAATAATGCGGCAGCAAAATTTTGATCCATTTTCGTTAGGGTCGGAAATAAACGAGAAGGTCTTTTGTAGTTTTTCACTTCGCACATCGCCCATGGCTATCCATTTGAGCTTGCTGGGGTGATGGGCTTGGAGGAGTTGTCCGTCTTCAAAAAGATGTTTGGGCTAATTAGTCGGCGGCGGAGAGCACAAACTGTCGGTGAGTGTTTGCTGAGTGAGATATTCCAATCAGTGCTGCGGCAAAGGCAGATACAGGGTTAAAATGTGTTATAGCCAGTCAGGAGGTGACTGGGGTGGAGTGAGTGGCAACAGGGGTGGGGTTGGGGGGGGGGGGGGAGAGAAGGAGAAAGGATTTGCAGTTTACTCGAACCCGTACAACATCATTAGAAATTAAGACGAAGGACATTGGAAAAGCTGTTGGGTTACTGTGTGGGTGTCTTCAAAGAAATTAAAGAAGGGCAAAGGAAAACTGGCATGAAAGAGAACATCAAAAGGCATCTTCGCGTAAAATGGCCTATTTCAATAGTAATCGAAGATGTACAATCGAGTATCGTAAAATGTACAAAATGTGTGACAGAATGCATTAATCTTCAATGTAGACTCGATATGGACAAAACAATGCAGTACAAGCGATTTGAAGTTCCGTTCGAGAGCGATTTGTTTTGTTGTTGTTTCGTAGTTGTTTTTACATATGATTACTCGCTTTATGGTGGAAATCATGGTCACTTTAACAGGTAAAAGCTAACTTGGCCACAAGAGAAGCGTAGGTTGTCCGGCTGTTTTATCACTGTATGATTTAGAGTTTACCTGTTGTGTTGCAATTTGTTTTAAAGTTTATACTTTCCGAAGCACACATTATTTCAGTATCCGTTCGACTTCGTGTTACCGCAGAAGCACGTAAAAGATCCCGGTCATTCTGCCAAAAGTGTAGGTGACAGGTTACAGCTGAACACACATGCACCCTACATATGTGGCATAAAATAACATTGTAAACTGGTGCATGGTTGTATGGTGTACACATAACGTCCGCCGAGACGGCAATGGTTATCAAATAGCGTTGTAAGTACACCACTTCGATGGATATTCAAAAACGTGCTATAAAAGGCTACGGTCACTCATTCAGAATCGCTTGGACAAGAGCGCCGCGAGTCCGATCGAGAGCAGAAAATAACGCTATATAAATCGATGAACAAACAAACTCTTTTTCAGTCTCCAACTCACTTGGGATCGCTTTCGTTCCCGAACAGAAGCGCACTGTCCGACATACTTTTCATCCTTTTTTTTTTCTTTTCTTTTTTATCAGAGAAACTGGCCTAGACGTTCAATTCGATTTCTCGATTTCTCCACAAGACTGGCAAATATAAAGTAGAGCTCTACTCACCTCTCCAACCACTCACTTATCCACCTTGGGGGCTTCTGATAGCAGAAATTATACTCCCCAACCCCCCTCCCCCCTCCCCCACCCCCCGTCCCCCCCGCCCTCCCGTTCATCGTTGTCTGTTATCGGTCGTTGCCTTCTGCGCAAATGACGAGGTCGGATAATTTTACAAATGGCTACATTAGCATCGCTGAATAAAAACCAACCGTAAATCGGTTCTGTTGTTTTTGCTGTTTAGGGTGATGATGTTACTTTTTTGTTGTTACAAAGTCATCTTACAAAGTTCCGCGTTCCAAGTTTTCACGAGGAAAGTGTAACTCCTATACAAAATAACCACAAATTACCTAAAGTTCCACGTTCCACGTTTTCACATAAATAAATGCAAACTACCTATCTGCCGTTTTAGATGTGCACAGTTATATCACGGAATGTGCTTTAAAAATGGTTGAAAATTTGACACGAAAAAGAAAAGAAAAGAAAAAAGGTCAAAATAGACCGCTTTTACTCTTGATCGCTATCTCTAGGTCAACAGCAATAAAATGTTTTATAGCATGAAATAGTTCTCTTTTCCATTTTTATATTTGTTTGGTTTTCCAGCGTTGTTGAAATCGAATTTCTTGCTGCAATAAATAACGAATACAAGTGTGTAGGTAGGTAGGTAGGTTGTGTTGCTTAATGTCCTCAGATGTCAGTTGACATCTTAGGGACAAGCTGAGACCAATGCTGAAGCATGGTTCAATATAGCTTTACGTCCACGGAAACCAGAAGGTCGTTAGGACGGACAACCCAGGACGGCCACCTCGACTCTCACACAGCTCCTGAACTATGATACAAGTGTGTTTGTTCGCTGATTTATATATAGCTATCTAATTGTAGCGCTAAAGAATATGTAATAAACATTTGCTTTTCAGTGTTATTATAATGCCTTCCGTGAATATAGCAGCACGGAACTTACTCGATCAGCATTGTACTCATAATCGCTTTTTCTTAATGTGGTCGTACTGAACGAAAAACCAGCATTTATATCTTGCTCATCAAGAACGACCGGTCTTTATCATTTCTTCATCCTTGATGGAAGACCACAGAAACCTCCAGTATCTTTGCAAAATAATGTTGCTTTCATGGCCGTAAGTCTTGGTGACTAAATAAACGTGCTACTTGTGCCAGCCCGAATTTAGGACTAAACATGTAGTTTTTGATACTAATTCCGTAAAGACCTATTAGTCGGTGTTGATGTAAGTAGTTCCAATAACCTATGTGTGTGTGTATGTGTGTGTGTGTGTGTGTGTGTGTGTGTGTGTGTGTGTGTGTGTGTGTGTGTGTGTGTGTGTGTGTGTGTGTGTGTGTGTGTGTGTGTGTGTGTGTGTGTGTGTGTGTGTGTGTGTGTGTGTGCGCGCGCGCGCGTGTGTGTGCGTGCGTGTGGGCTTGTGAGTGCATGCATGCGTAAGTGCGTGCGAGTACACTCACGGTGGTGCATGTTCAGGTCTGAAAATTAAACTTATTCAAGTCTGCAACAGATGATGCCTTCTTCAATTATGATGGCACCGTGCATGACACCAAACACAAGCCAGCCACCACCGTCACCACCACCACCACCACCACCACCACCACCATCGTCACCACCACCGACCTAGGTCTCCCAGAAACTCCACCCCACCCCCCACACCCCACCGACCCCCACCCCCACCCACCCTTCATCGCCCACCCCCAGCCGCGCACCCATTATGATATCACACAACTACCATGTAACAAAAGCTACAATCAGGACAGCGCAGAATAGTGAGGGAGTGTCGTTTTGCTGACGCTTCCCCCCATTTTCATTTTCCGTGGGTAAACACGGTGACAAAAAGACTTTCTTCTGCTCCCGATCCCCTCCTAGCCTCCCTGGCCCTCCATCGGCCCTCAAACCGTGCAATCTCCCCTCTGCATCTGCCTCGCTTTCACCCCGCGCCGCACCGTTTGGGGTCTAAGCACCAAATTCATTTCCTCCGCATTGTCTCCCCTTTTTGCGGAGCTCTTCTGTCTGGGTTCGATCTACGCTGCGGACTGGCCTGCTGTTTCACCGCTGAGCTAGCGGAGAACCTTGGCGAGAACGAGGCGGAGGAATAGTAGGCCTTGATGTAGTGAAAGGAGGAAGAAGTGAAGACAAGGGAAAAATTAATAGTGAGTATGTGTGTGTGTGTGTGTGTGTGTGTGTGTGTGTGTGTGTGTGTGTGTGTGTGTGTGTGTGTGTGTGTGTGTGTGTGTGTGTGTGTGTGTGTGTGTGTGTGTGTGTGTTGTGTGTGGTGTGGGTGTGGTGGTCGTTCAGTGTAGTGTTGTGTTCCCTCCACCCATCCCTCCCCA
>JABMCL010000438.1:1572500-1575000 GCA_018857735.1 Alviniconcha marisindica | reverse complement strand
GTTGTTAGGTCTTGAGCAATCGTGACGAAATGACAGGTTTGTAGACTGTTTTCCGTGCAATGTCATCAACTTTTCTCTCCATCTGAACGTACTTCGATGAGGGTGTGGGGTGTGGGGGGTGGAAGCAACTTGTTATTCACTTGATATTTTTATCGCTCAGTCAACTGCAAAGTTCATCTCAAAGGAAACATAATACGACACACCGCAAATACAATGTTATAGTCCATTCCACTGCATCCTAGGCGCTTACATTTCGTAATCAAGCTAAAACAACCAACATCAAAGCACATCGGATTAACGTTAAAAAACACATTAAAAAAATATCAAATATCGCCCCACCCCCTCTTGATGTAGACATAGTTACACATAATTATACGCGCGCGTATGCACAATCATACAACACGCACGCACGCACGCACGCACGCACGCACGCACGCACAACCACACACACACACACACACACACACACACACACACACACACACACACACACACACACACACACACTCGCGCGCGCGCGCGCACACACACAACACACACACACACACACACACACACACACAAATACACACACACACACAAATACACAACACACACACACACACACACACACACACACACACACACACACACACACACACACACACACACACACACACATTTACTTAGGCGCGCTGGAGACAGTTGGAAGTGTTAAGAGTAAGAGAGTAAGAGTAAACAAGTAACTTGGCGTGTTTCAACAGAGAAAAGGCGAGTCTTGACCTCGTTCTATCCTAGAGCTGGTAGCTTCGAAACCGGCTGTCAGTGGTCTTAGCTTTCAGTTAGTTAACTGTTGTGCCGCACAGTATTTGAGTACACGAAGTACAATAATGTAATGTCTCACATGAAGCTAAAGATATCGGCTGGATCTAGTTGCCGTAAGAACCCAGCCAAGGTTGGTTTTTTTCTTTCTTTTCTTTTTTCTTTCTTTCTTTCTTTCTTTCTTTCTTTCTATCTTTCTCTTTTTTTTTTCTCTTTTTTTTAAGAACCGCCTTACTCATCACTTCAGTTCCAATCAGTTTCAGTCGCCGAAACCCTCTTCTGAGAATAATCTCTTCAAATGAACGGGGGGAAGAAAGAAAAAAAGAAAAAAAAAAAAGAAGCTTCAACGCAGTTGCATAAATAGCGCTTGTTTTTTTGCATTAAGTGTTCCAAATCCGATCGGCAAAAGGACGCTCATCATAGTTACACGTAGCCTACTTCACGCGCTTGAATGGAGAATAATACCGAGGCATGCGCAGTGGCGAGAGGCCAAAGACTGACGACAAAACGGCGGACTGGGTAGAGAGGGAGATACGCGTGTCTTCACATCTGCTGAAATGATTACGTTTTTGTCCTCGCTTCGGCGGTGCTGCATCTTAACAAACTGCAACATCATTTTCATGAACTGCTTGACGAGGACGCGACACACTGCGAGACACTGCGAGACACTATAGCTTCTCCACTGCGCACGCGTCGACATGGGAACGAGGCGGCGGCCATTTCCGCGGCACGTGATCGGGATATTGCTCGTGCACGTGCGCGTGTGTCGGCAGGTAGTGGTCAGCAGATGTGTCGACGGACGGAGTGACAAGAGAAGGAATTAATCACAACAAGCGCTTTCATTAACCCTCTCGCCTGCTTATACTGTGCTGCTGGTACAGTTCTGTTCCGAAACAAGTCCCAAAAGAGAGCAGGAGCTAAGCAAAAATAACATTCAGTCTAATTACACTGCCCTAGGTAACTATGCAAAGGAACCTTTACTTCTTAGTTTTGTTTGTTTGTTTTTTTGTTTGTTTTTTTGTCAAATGGGAAAGAATTTGGCAAGGATGTCATATGTAATAAATATCATCTCTCTCTCTCTCTCTCTCTCTCTCTCTTATAAAACCGGTTTGTATATACTATTTATATACTGTTACAGTTCAAGAGAGATAATGAAAGCACACCTACAAAGGGCAAAGAAAACTAGATCTAGCCGCACCAGAGAACAACGCGCTCTTTTTGACGTACTAGATCTAGTATGTTGTGTGCTTTTGCAGCTAGTGGGTAAACGATACCCTTTAAAAGCTGTTCGCACAATTTAAAAATAAAATAATAAAAAAATCATCCTAAAACGCTGAAACTGAATTTTGACATTATTTATAAAGAGAGACAATGAAGGCGCGCATACAAAAGGAGAAAAATAACAACTATCTCTTTATAAACAATGGGGGGGAGGGAAGGGGGGGAGCCTAGAAAAACAAAAACTAAACAAAAACAAAAAACCCATACTGAAAGAAACAAGAGAACTGAGTGGGATGGGGGGGGGGGGGGACGGGGGGGGGGGGGGGGGGAGGGGGGGAGAGTAGCAGCAAAGAATTCATTGTGAAAGAATCAGAATAATCTGGACCGTCGGCTGAAATAATACTGTACATTCGCTAAATCTCAAGCTCAACAACATTCTGAATTGATTGTCGTGTCTAATTACAAATTTAACGTCAGG
>JABMCL010000438.1:1560000-1567500 GCA_018857735.1 Alviniconcha marisindica | reverse complement strand
TTTAGCCCCCCCCCCAGCCCCCTCCTCCCCCCCCCCCTTCCTCAACTCCCCCAGCCCACCCTCCAATTCCCACCACAGTACCAGCCAGTACATTCCGCCTTATTTTGTTTAACCTTTTTCCCCCTTGTTTGTTTCTTTCTTTTTCTTCCCTTTTTTTTTTCTTCTCTTTTTTTTCTCTCTTTTTTTCTTTTCTTTTTTCTTTCTTTCTTTCTTTTTCTCTTTCCTTCTGATCTATCGCTATGCTCCCTAACATTCTTTCCGAACGGTGGTCGGCTTCATTAAAAGGCCCCCTCCCGTACCAGTACGTGCATAATCACCTTAATGTGCTCATTTAGTCTTCTCGTCACTCTGTTGACACAGTCGCTGTCGTTCGATGTCTTACGCAGAGCACAGCCGTCTGCCTTACAACATCAAAGAGCCGGCCCTTCTTTCAATACACGGGCACGGAGCGCAGGGTCCGCCGGTCTATACACCGCGGACCGAGCAGAACCAGGGTTTGAAGTTTTCAATGTCAATGAAACTCGGGATGGGGGAGATGGGGTGTGGTGGTGGTGGTGGGGTGGTAGGGTGTGGGTGTGGTGGGGTGGGGATTTGGGTGTGTGTGTGTGTGTGTGTGTGTGTGTGTGTGTGTGTGGTGGTGTGTGTGTGTGTGTGTGTGCATGTGTGTGCGTGCGTGCGTGTGTGTGTGTGTGTGTGTGTGCGTGCGTGCGTGCGTGCGTGTGTGTGTGCGTGCATGCGTGTGTGTGTGTGTGTGTGTGTGTGTGTGTGAGAGAGAGAGAGAGAGAGAGAGAGAGAGAGAGAGAGAGAGAGAGAGAGAGAGAGAGAGAGAGAGAGAGAGAGAGAGAGAGAGAGAGAGAGAGAGAAAAAAAAACAGGCAACTGTCGTGTTCTGCTGCCACGATCGCCTTTCTGCAACGAATGTTTGTGCGGCACTGCAAAGAAGAACAATAAGCCATTTCCTTGTACAACACGATGCGTGTTGCCATGAACTGACAATGAGAGCTGAGCAGCACGTTTCCTGAAGAACCAACGGAGTCTTTCTCCATCTCCTCATACTGCACAGCATCCACAGCCTTTTTTCTACCATGCGACGGAACTGCAGGTTTGCTCGTAAAATGAACTGGGAAATGTCGGGTAAATTGAGTAAACGTGGTGCTTAACGTCCACAGAAGCCATAAGGCTTATTAGCGACGGGGAGAAGGGGGGGGGGGGGGGGTGAGAGGGGGGGGGGGTGAGAGGGGGGGGGGGAGATAGGGAGATTATATACCTATCGCTACACTGTCACCACCAGAATGACTCCTGCACGAAGATGAGCAGCGACGTGAGCCATCTTAATGTTTCATTAATTGTGAGGGACAAAGTCTACAGACCACAACCTCGGTTTTTACCGATGGAGTTTGCCGGGCAGAATGTACGAACGAGCGGGCTCCAGTGTGTTGAGCTAACCGGGTCTGCCCAGAATACTGACGAAAGGGCAGGTGAGTAAAGAAGCACAATTAGCGTGGAACATCAGCAACAGCGTCAGCATAGTTCAAACTGGGCTAGACGTCCCACCAGACCTATGTGACTGACATACACACAGTGTGAGCGTCGTCACCTTCTGCTTGGCTTGTGCAGGCGTCAGGCGTAGTGGTAAAAGAATGTGTTTATGTGTTTGTGTAACTGTGTGTTTGAATGTGTGATTTAAGTTGGCCAATGGAGCCGTTTGCTCTTCGTTTTCGTTTCGTTTCTTTTTCTCACTTTTTCTCCCCTGTCTTTGTTGTGTGTTTTTTGTTTGTTGTTGTTTGTTTTTGTTTGCTTTTGTTTAATCTTGGTTGTTGTTGTTTTGTTTGTTTATTGCTGTTGTTTTTGATTCGTTGTGTTTGTGTGTGTTTTCCCGTTGTAGTTGTTGTGTGTGTGCGTTTTGTTGTTGTTTTTGTTGTTGTTGTTTGTTTTGTTGTGTGTGTGTGTGTGTGTGTGTGTGTGTGTGTGTGTGTGTGTGTGTGTGTGTGTGTGTGTGTGTGTGTGTGTGTGTGTGTGTGTGTGTGTGTGTGTGTTTGTTGTTGTATTTGTTGTTGTTGTATTTGTTTGTTTGTTTGCTGTTGTTGTTGTTGTTGTTGTTTTTGGGGGGTAGCTTTATAATCTTAAAATCGTAATGCTGGAAAGATCTTTAAGGGCAACAAAGAGAGAGAGAAAAAGGAAAGATAAAGAAAAAAGAAAACTCACCAGGTCGGTTTATTGACACCCTGATCACAACTGTGAAAAAGCGATAGCGAAGAGAAATTGTTCGTCAACCATACATTTTTTTTTTTCTTCCCAACTGCATGAGCTCATCGCCTATAAGCTATAGCTTGTTGATGAGCACATAATGATTTTTTGTATGTTTATTTCGTCTCGAATAAAAAAAAATTTAAACCAACTGTGAAAAATCTTTAAGATAAAAAAACAGAAGAAATGATACGAAATTCTCACCAATTCGTTTCTTGATACAGAGAGAGAAAGAGAGACAGAGACAGATACACAGACAGAAACAGAGTGAGACAGACAGAGAGAGAGAGAGAGAGAGAGAGAGAGAGAGAGAGAGAGAGAGAGAGAGAGAGAGAGAGAGAGAGAGAGAGAGAGAAAGAAAGAAGAAGAAGAACAAAAATCCCCCTCCGTCCCTCCCTACCTCCCGCTCCGAAAACCCATGCATCATTTTCACAGCGACCCCAGGGTTTCATGTTTGTATGGAGGTTTCCCTGTCCCATGTGCAAATGTTTGAAAATGGTAAGTGTCCGTCGTTCGGCGATGTTCAAATAGGGGGCCGTCAGAAAAAGCAGAAACATATTTACATACTGACTTAATGATGCAAGGGGCGGGTCACTGCTGCATCCTTCCGCTTGTTTCTCTCCCCTTTCGCCTAATCCTTTGGAGTGCTCTGCCTTCCTCTTGATCTTTTGCCGAAGCTGCTGAAATGCGGGCGGAACTTCGTCTTGTGGATATTTTGATTGGCTGACTGACTTGCGATTTTCCTTTGTTTGTGGTGGGTCAGTTGCATTATTTGTAGGCTGATGGTTAGAATTTTGTGGGCGGCACAAATGGTTCAGTTCCTAGAGCACCTATTTCCATTCGCAACACAATAAAATACGACACACACACACACACACACACACACACACACACACACACACACACACACACACACACACACACACACACACGCACACAAGTATACATAAAAGAAGAATTTATTCATTGGCACCGTCCAAAGTGTAATACATACAGTCATTACGTTTATGTGACTGGAGCAATCTAGAACTGTTCCTTTTCTAAGTATTATTTTTTGGCCTTTATGGCGTACACATAATGAAGAAAAGAAGAAACCCAAAAGAATATTTTGACATTTAGGAGAGCAAGTTCACACAATTTTTTTTACTGAATATAAACAATAATAAGAACTTGATTTTCTTTTCTTTCTGTGATAATTTTACAACAAAAACCACTCCAGTCCGCCCCTTAAAACCTTCCAGTTTGTTGCAAGAGGAATGCCAACTGTATCATGCCATCCGCATTTTTCTCTTCTCTTTAAAGGAGAAAAAAAAAGAAGAAGAAAAATACAAAGTAATCTCTGTAAGAACACGCACGCACACCAATTCCGTTTGTATTGTGTACAGAACTTGTTTGGTACCAGTAGCCTTTTCTTCCTGACGAACACATCTCAAATACACGATAAATATCAAAAACAAAACAAAACAGTAAGCAATGAAGATATACTGGGTCCGTTTTAATACACAGAGAAATATTGGTTTCGGACACAACCAAGTGTATGACCAGTAATTTATCAACGCACGGAACATGTACGAAGCAAGTTCATTTTTGAGTGTATAATACATGACCAATTAAAATATATTATGAGCATTGATGTAAAGTTGCAAACGCATGTGATGGTTCGCAAAAAGAGACTCTGAGAAGATATTTATGGTGAGCTTGGTTAAAAAGCATTGCACAGCAATCTCTTTCAACCCACGAGCACACAAAATGGTTGACGCAGACCCCGCTGTATTTCAAAGTAGTACACACCATTCCAGCCAAAATACAGGTCATCTCTTCACACTACACAGTTGTTTGATTCGTATTGCATAAATGCCAAATTCCGGATGGATTCACCATTAAAATCAACAAAGACAGATGCCCCTGTTATTACAGACGTGCCACAATGGATCCTTTTCAGAAAGTCCCAAAGTCAGGATGTTTTGAGAGGGTAAGTGATATTATAAATACTTGATACTGAAGTCCAGTCAGGCGTGGGAATTATTTGTTTAACATGGCGAAACAAAAATCGTGAGACCACAAGTGTAAGTGTGATTCATGACATACGTGATTTTATACACTTGAAGAGGTCTGGGGAAATGAAGTTGAATGAACCAGTAAAACAGCAATTAAAATGGCAGAATCCCTGGCAGTGGGTAGAGAATGTCACAAAGCTATACGATGACCTTACTACAGCAGGCCAAACACAATTAACCTTAGACAGCTCTGAACTCTCAGCAAAGGGATTCTAAATTTCTACACCCGCCGATGCACGCACGCAGGATTTCGGGAAGAAGCACAGGATGACATCTAACCATGCAAGCTACGCCCGTATTAACGTGACACTGGCGCGACAGCCACTGAGGTACTGATAGAAATACACAGTAGATCACAGTGTTTGTGTGTGTGTGTGTGTGTGTGTGTGTGTGTGTGTGTGTGTGTGTGGTGTGTGTGTGTGTGTGTGTGTGTGTGTGTGTGTGTGTGTGTATCTCCAAAGAAGTCTTCAGCCATATTCCCCAATCCAAGCGACGGCTACCGGCCTACCCGTCCACGGCGTAGGGGGTGCTCCATTTGCTGTTTAGGTGAGAAACCTGCCCGCTGATGGCATGAAGTCTGGCGGAGTGTACCACCACCTGGGTTGGTGATACATAGCCCAGGGCATCGGCATCCCATAATCTGCAACAAAAGATGTGATTCGTTGTAGGAATTTCTTGACAACCAGTGTCAACTAAGAATGCCCTTGCTTTCTTTCATGGTGCTTTACGTCCACAGAAACCACGAGGTTGAATATAGGGAGGGGAGAGAATGGGATGGGGAATGAGACCCAGGCCCACTTCACTGTTTGCAATAAAACTGAAGATAAAATATCAACAGCAAAACAAACAACAACAACAACAAATTGGTAAATACATCAAACATGAACAGGTAAGATCACAACTCATAAACAACAACAGAGCCAAATCAGCATGCACAAATATTATGAAACCTAATAATTTAATATCCTCTGATAATATGCAAAATATACTGGCAAAGTATGTGTTTCGTGCGATAATCGCGATATTTAAACGTTTGCCAGGAGTGCCATAATTACTACATTTGTGTCTCATAACCCCGTTTTTTTATTAATGAAAAATAGATGTTCTCTGTATAACAAGGGCTATGACAACACAGACGTTAAACGCCTGCGATAACTATCACCTGGTATGCCATTAGTATACTGAAAACAAGATCCACCAAGCTATACTCGGAGCAAAACAACAACAACAAAAATAACGGCAGCAACAACAAAGACACAACTATAAAATTAAGGTTTTCTATGCTCCCCCCAAATAAAATTGCATTATTATAATTATAATATCAAACGTTTGTATTATTTGGACGCTACAGTTTGTGTTTCAGCAGTAGAATAAGCATGCTTATAGATCCACCGAAGCAAAGATGAATTGTACAAATATTCCTTCCTTCCTGGACTGACATATTTTATTTCAGTGCATCATTCCGGATCGCAAAGTAACATAGAGGGTTCCTCAATGAGATCAGCGCGCCGCCTCTCATAGTTTACATTCACACAAGCTTTCCGTCTGACCACCGCTGATTTGTTGAACTGTGCTCACTGGTAAAATGCGCGATGAGTTTAATCTGATTCCAGTGTATTTACGCGCGCGTGTGTGTTTCATGACTTTGAATCATTGAGATAATTACGTACAGTTCAATTTCTCGTTGTGCCCCAATGTATAAGATCAAACGACAGCTTTAATTTCCCGCTAGGATGGATAAAATATATTGTTGTCGGTATAATTAAATGCAAGTTACCTCATTTAACTAAGTCTGACGCGGACACGCTTCGGGGTTTTCGCGAGGAGTATTATTTATGGTGTTCTCAGTGGCTGAAGCTGCTCAGGTGATTGCCAGCTCGGAACACTCTATACAGCTGCTGTAAACGTAACTGCGCTTGGAAAGACCAGTTTATGATTAGAGTAAACATGGTTGTGCCGACATCTGCTTTCGTGCAGCATTGTTCATAACGCGACCGGTAAGATGGGTGTTGTTGTTAATAACGGTTGGATTAGAGCAGTTTTGTTGTTGTTGTTTTTTGCAGTTTCGGTAATAAGGTTTTGCTTGTCATACTCTACACAGACGGTTTATCTACGGCAGTTGGACTGTAGATGAATGATGTACCGACACCACTCGCGTCTTCTCCTTTTTTTCTTCTCTATTTTTTCATTTTTCATTTTGTTTGGTTATTGCTATTGTTGCTGTTAGTGTCAATGTTATTGCTGTTATTATTATCGTTGTCGTCGTTATCGTCGTTGTCGTTGTCGTTGTCGTCGTCACAGTTGTTGCTGATGTTGTTATTGTTTAGTTTTGTTGTTGTTGTTGTCTCAAGCAGTGGAGTGTCCCTTCGCTTAAAGACTAACGACTCATGTCATTTCCTGCATAGACAATGCCCTGGGTTACTGCAATAATAACTAGGAGGTGAATTCAAGTTTGTTTTTAGCCCTGATGTAATCCTGTGTGGTTGACTGGGCTCATAACTGCAGTTCGGACAGCTGCACTCCATAATCTTCCATGATGTCGTGTGGGCTACGGCTTCCAGCGAAACAACAGGACCGCACCGATTCCAACATGGCGACATGATGTTTAATACATACTCAAGCATCCGGTTCACTGTTCGTAATTCGAGTCTAGTGCGGAAATAATGCGCGCTGGAGACATGAAGAAATTTATACAGACATGATATTGGTGCTCCACGCGCCACCCGCATGCTTTGATCCCCGCGGTTTATTGCGTCACTTCGGAGGACCCCTGAAATACGGCCACAAAACACAAAGAGAGGCAAAGGCAGATTGCCGGCCCATAAATCGTTCTATGCTCTGCGGTCGGTTATCGAGAATGGCTGCCGTTGTCCATGCACTATTGGACTCTCGGTGAGGTGACCTTGTGTGGTTGATATGACGCCAGGGGGACGTTAAAATTCAATTACTAACTAACTCGCCCATTGGATTTGACCTAATGAGACCAGAAAGGCACACTGACGTTGAAAACCGGTTATTCGCTCTATCTGTCTATCTAGCTGTCTATCTATCTACTGGTCATTTGTAATATATATATATTAGTTTCGATTGAGATTAGCTGAAACGGGTGTAAATTCTAAACGCAATACGCTGAGTATGTAGACCTTGTAGTAATTGTGACTTTGTTCTGCATACTTATTGGGTTTTGCGCGTGGGAA
>JABMCL010000438.1:1540000-1545000 GCA_018857735.1 Alviniconcha marisindica | reverse complement strand
ATGTCTTTCACTAGCTTAGTGCGGGTAGATGAATACAGAATGTGCTCAGCATAGATATTTTTCGTTAGTATTCAGATCTCAGCCGTGACGTTGGGTGTGGGTTTTTTTCTCGGTGGGTTGGGGATGGAGTATTTGTGTGTGTGCGTGAGGTCATTGTTACTTGAACACAACTGAAATAATCGTAGCTTTGATGCTCTGTCGAGAACAGGTGCAGTTCTCTCTCCATCTCTCTCTCTCTCTCTCCCCCCTCTCTCTCTCACTCTCTCGCTCTCTCTCTTTGTGCTTCGAGAGTTTCACACTCAGTCATCCTTTATATAAACCCACACGTTTAGAACTTGTGGTTACGTGCAAATTTAGCGATTTGGTTGGTGAACTGTTTCCGCAAACACGCTGCCTTGCAAAGGATGCTTGTAAAGAAGACCTAACCTGTTTCCTTATTTCACCCTGATCTTTTTTCCTCCTCCTTTTCTTTTTCTTCATCTCTTTTTGGATGCTGGAAGTGACAGGAATGAAATTCCGTCGCTTTTACACTTGACACAATATCAGGATTTTTAAAAATGAAGGTGGATACAAAAATTGAAATATGGTGTGTGTGTGTGTGTGTGTGTGTGTGTGTGTGTGTGCGTGCGTGCGTGCGTGCGTGCGTGCGTGCGTGCGTGCGTGCGTGCGTGCGTGCGTGCGTGCGTGCGTGCGTGCGTGCTGTGCGTGCGTGTGTGTGTGTGTGTGGTGTGTGTGTGTATGCATGCGCGTTTTTCCAGACACGTGGATATCGACATTCTCGTCAACTATAGACGGTTGAGTCTGAGCCATAACACATGAAAATATTCGTATCATAAAAAAACATGTAAAGTAATTTGCATTCATTTAAACAGTGGCCGCTTTCAAGTCTTCGGGTCAAATAAAAAATAATTTAATCATCCATTACGGGGCAGTTCGGATTTTGTTTTGAGCTGCATATTTCTGAGCTTTCTTGAACACAAAGCTAATCATGTGCATAACGTATTCTGAGTATTTAATTGTCCTCTGTGTAGAACTGATCAGTCAGAGCTCAGGAGCTGTGTGAAAGTCCAGGTGGCCGTCCTGGGCTCCCGTCCCTAATAAACCCACGGTTTCTGTGGACGTAAAGCAACACTTCAAGAACAACGAACTGATCAGAGCTCAGCTGTTGTGTGAACAGGAAGGTGGAGCAGAGTCCTCATTCCCTACCCCCTCGTTTCTGTGGACGTAAAACTTCATTGAAGAAGGACAACTAATGCCACAGGTTAAACTAGCAGGGATGGTGCTTGGCTGCATTTGATTCTGCTCAAGTTTAGTAATGCAATTCCACAATAGGGTACCACCGACGTCGAAATAAGATCGCATCTGCAAAGAGCGCATACTTAACAGCCGTTCTAATGTATGTGTTCTCGGTTCATTCCACTTCATTTTCACCCATACACATTCCCTTGTAACACATTACGGCATGTGTCCTAAAAGTGAATCATAATTTTTACTTGTGATGTGGTAAATTGTGTTTAGCCACAACAGAACCTATGCGGCAACCTAGGCTTTGAATACCACGGAATATCTTGTGACAAACTGAGTAATTAATGTTTCCGGGCATCAGGTTCTATGTATTATCACCATCGTTAAGACGACTGGTGCAGGTGTACCGCGTTCACCACCTGTCGTTGGATTATAACGTCAAATCCTCCTCCTTGATTCTGCATCCGTTAACCCTTAAACTGCCATCTTTGCCGCGCCTCACTTGAAAACCACCACCAATAAAGTGCAAAATTTGAAATCTGTCAGCCTCAGTTTTGTTGTTGTAGTTGTAGTTGTTTTGTTTTGTTGTTGTTGTTGTTTGCTGTCCTTTTTTGAGGGGGGGGGGGGGGTTGTTGTTTGTTTCGTTTCTTGTTGTTGCGGTTGATTTGTTTGTTTTGTTTTGTTGTTGTTATTGGTTTTTGTTGTTGGTTTTCATTAGCATGTGAAAGGATCTGCATCAAAACGTACAATACTGAAAGTAGATTTGCTACAGGACCAGAAAAGGTTTTGTTTGCAGGCGTGTATGTGCATTTACAGTCCAGACATTTTACAGGCTGGAGCAGTGAAAGGGTTAAAGTGTCGCAGTTCACAACTGTGGACTGTACATGGTGAAATCTCTGAAGGAACCTCACCTATCGTGGCGATGGAGAGTCTTGCAGCACTACAAAGGGGTGCAGGCTGCCACCATAGACCGGTGAGCCGGTTTGGCCTAGCGGTAAGTCGTTAGGCTGGTAAGCAGAGGGATCTCGGTTCGAATCCGCTTCGGTGGTTTGTGGACACTGTCTTGTGACTTTGTCCCTCACAATTGATGAAACATTAAAATGACTCTCATTGCTGCCCATCTTAATGCAGGAGTCATTCTGGTGGTGACAGTGTAGCGATGGGTATATATAATCTCCTTCATCCCCCACCTCCATACCCCCTCCCCCCACCCCTTCTTCCGTCCCTAATAAGCCTTATTTTTTTCTGTGGACATTAAGCACCATGTTTACTTACTTTAGAAGGTCGTTGTCGCAATTCGAGAGTTGTAGCTGCAAATGGATTGTTTTGCCACAAAACGCATGATTGCACCTGCAAACTCATTTGTAACAATCTGAAAGCATGCACTTTGCATAACCAACTTTGTTTTGGAGCTGAAAATGTCTGTAGGGGCAAAAATATATTTTGCAGCAAAAACGAACAAAAACTGTCTCTGATTTTCGCAGCTGTCGCACCTGCCGGAAATATATTTTACACTACTGCCACAGAAAGGACAAGTCTTTTGCAGTTGCAGCTATTTATCGCTGCAGAATTAGAAATAATTTATTTTTAATGAAAAGTTCATTTTGCCCCTGTAAATTTAGCTCCCGTTTCTTTCTTCTTCTTCTTCTCTGTCTTTTTTCTTCTTCTCGTGTGTGTGTGTGTGTGTGTGTGTGTGTGTGTGTGTGTCGTGTGTGTGTCGTGTGTGTGTGTGTGTGTGTGCGTGCGTGCGTGCGTGCGTGCGTGCGTGCGTGCGTGCGTGTGTGTGTGTGTGTGTGTGTGTGCGTGTGTGTGCGCGCGCGTTTTTGTTTGTTTGTTTTGTTTTGTTTCGTTCTTTCTTCGTTTTAATTTTAGTAAAGTTGACCTAATTTGAGTAAAGTTGACCTAATTTGATCATTTTAACCTTTTGGGGCTTCAGTGCAGTTTGCATGCAAGCGACAAGCATTTGCAGCCGCAATTTAGAACTGTGGCTGTAACCGCAGGTGCTAGACTGCCCGTGCCAGGTTCAACCTGTAAACAACGCAACCACCTGCCGTGCTGCATATACGGGACGAAGTCCAGGCAAAGTGAAGAACCTCGTAAAAGACGAAGGATATACATATACCGCATAGCCTACTGGTGTAGTGGCTGCATGGCCTACTGGCGTCATCTGACATCATCGCTATTAAATCCTGAGGCAGGCGTCCATCCCTATCTTATCGTGACACGTTCTTGGAGGTGAAGCATCGGTTGTAGACCCCTCTTGGGGACCCCGGGCCAATAAGCCTCCTTCGCAAAGACTGAACTGGGTCGGCTCGGGCCGTAAAGGAATAAAGTGAAGTCACTCGTTACGTCATCCTAGCAGTGTTTTCCCTCGACGCTCAGATACAGGGAGTGTTGCTCGAAGATTTGTCCTCGGTTATCTGGCCTCTCTTGCGATTTCGGCCCCTTTGGCGCAGACACTGTGAGATTACTGCAGGATCTCGTCAGAATGCGAGGAAGGCGAGGGAAGTATGTAGTTGGGAGTGAGACTTTAGCGACGGTCCTAGCTGGCTGCCCATGCAACGTAGAGAACAGGAAATTTGTATCTGAATACTGCAGAGGCCTGATTGATATTGTTGCTCACAAGAGAGAGAGAGAGAGAGAGAGAGAGAGAGAGAGAGAGAGGAGAGAGAGAGAGAGAGAGAGAGAGAGAGAGAGAGAGAGAGAGAGAGGGAGGGAGAGAGAGAGAGAGAGAGAGCGAGAGAGCGAGAGAGAGGAGAGAGGAGGAACGATTAGTGATGTAGTATGGGAGTAGAGTTAGCGACAGGTCTAGCTGGCTGCCCATGCAAGTAGAGAACAGGAAATTTGTACGAATATGCAGGGCTCTGATTGATATCTGTGCCACCCCCCCAAACCAGAGAAGAAAAGGGGGAGAGGGGAGGAGGAGAGAGAGAGAGAGAGACGAGGAGAGAACTAGAGATGATTTTGAATGGAGAGAGAGCCACAGAGAGGAAGAGAGCCCAGAGAGAGACGAGGGAAGAGAGAAGAGGAGAACGATTTTCAGCTGATTTCAGTACTGGCTCAGTTGTATTCGGTTCGTTTAATCCATCTCAGGCAGTTTTCATTGTCCATATCACCATTCTCAGGCACCACCCCCACCCCCACCCCCCCAAAAAAAAGGGGGGGGGGGGAGGGAGAAGAGCAACAACTTCCGGGAATTTGACTACTTTAAATCTGTCTTTACTTTTCTCCTTCCCCGTAATAAGGTAAATACGCCTACATTCGGGGAAAATTGCTTCTACAGAAAAGACGCATGCGGAACGAACGAAAAGACAAATTTATGTTCATTTAAAAGCATTGCTCAGTTGGTCACTTCGCGATGGTTTAAAAGATCACTCCGGCCGTTGTCCGAATTGATGCCACACACTCTTTCAGGGCATACTCTGCATTATATCCCTCCCCGGGTCTGTGCCTACACCATGGAAAGATATTTGTACTTTTGCACCATGTATTCCTTCATAGCTTGCAAAACGTGCATTGAATCCTCCCTTCTTCTCTGGCCAGAGCTAAATGACGACTACTAACCTTGTTTTTGATTCACTCGGTAAACAGGATACCTGACTGGTGAATGAGTGGTGGGGGTAGAGGTTGCGGTCGGCAGTGGGGGGTAGGAGGGGAGCGATGGGGGAGGGGGAGAGGGCCGAGGAAGCTGTTGCATTATCGAACATGGCCAGCTATGCACGTGGCTGTCAGTGGCAGATGCACTAGTGTACTTA
>JABMCL010000438.1:1532500-1535000 GCA_018857735.1 Alviniconcha marisindica | reverse complement strand
GAGAAAAAAGCCTAATAAAATGATTCAGCTGACTTGAACTGAACCGAAATTAGCGCGACAGCCTGAACCCGCCATGATTGTATGACTGAACATGAATCATGGCTAGAACACTGACACGAATTCTGAAATGATTTTGTTTAATATCGGAATCATTTTTCCCAGCACAGTTAATCCACACACACTGAAAGGCTAAGCCATGGTACGACATATATTCCTGACAACCGAAATTGTTCATCGCAGACATTGCCCTGATAGAACGATATATAACCATACTGGTTGACTGGGTGTAAAACATCAAGTTACTTACCTCATTGCAGAGGCACGTCCCTGTCTCTTATAAACGGTGCATCCATAAAATTAATTGCCTAATGATAGATACATATTCAGAGCTCAGGAGCTGTGTGAAAGTCGAGGTGGCCGTCCTGGGCTCCCGTCCCTAATAAGCCTACGGTTTCTGTGGACGTAAAGCAACACTCATCCAAGTAGATGTATAACCGAACAAAGATTACAGCTACGCGTCGATCAGGGTGTGTAAGCACGCTCGGGGGGTAGGGGTGGGGGGCGAGAGGGGGGGGAGGTGGGACGGGGGTGGGGGTGGGGGGGACGGCGGGATCAAACCCTAGACACTGCAATAGTAAATAAGTAAACATGGTGCTTAACGTCCACAGAAACCATGAGGCTTATTAGGGACGGGGAGGGGGGGGGGGGGAGGGGTATAGAGATGGGGAAGAGGGAGATTATATACCTATCGCTACCGGCTGTCACCACCAGAATGACTTCTGCATTAAGATGGGCAGTGATGAGAGCCATTTTAATGTTTCATTAATTGTGAGGGACAAAGTCACAAGACAGTGTCCACAGACAACAATTTTTGAAGAGAAAGGAGCGCCGAAGCGGATTCGAACCGAGGTCCCTCTGCTTACCAGCCTATCGCCTTACCGCTAGGCCAGACCGGCTCACACACTGCAATGACAGCGGACTGGACTTTAAACTCTTCCCGCGCCACGGACGGACTAAGCAGGAAATCTGACCAGTGGGCCACTCAGAGTGGAGGACGCTTGATTCGGCAGCTAGCGCGAAAGGTAGATGGGAGGTGGGGTGAGGGGGGGGGGGGGGGGGGGGGGTGGAGGGGGACATTGCTGGACTGACTGTGACGCCCTCCAGTTCCGGTGTCCGGATCATCCAGATACTTCTCTGGCGCCTCTCCGACGACCTTGCCCTAAGCCGCCCCTTCTTTTGTGAGTTCATGCAGTCGACGGCTTACCCCTACCCCCACACCCCAACCCCAGCCCCACACCCCAACCCCAACCCCGCCCTCCACTGTGACCGCAGCGGCAGACAAGTGGGGCTACAAGTTGTACAGAATCTTACAATCTTCAATGGCCGACCGCATCAAGGCTACCAAAATTTCGGTCTCTAACACCGAGACGGGCGATCGTTTTCCTCGAGGCGAAAGCTGATTGCTGATTGTGTGCAGAATCAACGAACAAAGGAGTTAATCAGCGCTCGAAATATGCAACACAAGTACAATGAAAACCTGAGTCGCCTACGGTAACTCTCACCTGGCATGCATGCAAATAAGTGACTTATAAATGCGTGTAATTAAATTGACTCTGTGCAATTTAAGAGCATGACAATGGTTAGAAGAAGAAGATTAAGAAGAAGGGGGGAAAGGAAAGAACAAGAGAACGGATTTTGTGCACCAAAAGCTGAAAGGTTTATAGGCAGACGCACGAACACCGGATGGATGACAAATCCCCCAAATCCTGAATATTATAATTATACAGTTAGACAGTTCACACGCTTGCGACGAAATCATCCAAACCACGCGCGTTTTAATACATGAAGATTTCCTTGATCCACTTCGGATGACACACAGATCTGGCGGAGGTGGCATGGACGTTTCGGGTGGAACTACCCAACAGCGCGTCATTGCGGGGAGCGGGTAGATGACACGGATGACATGATTGACTTACTCCCACCTCGTCCTCGTCACCTAGGCAACAGACACGACTTCATATTTCGCCTACGACGCATTATGACAATGACTGCTCTATCAGTCGCGCCATAGTTGCTAAATCCGCGACTATACCATACTCCGTTAAAGCGCGTGGAGGGAGACGTTTCATGTCATCTCGCGCTTATCCCATCGAGTTCCCAACGTCAGAAACGTGACAGACAAGTGACACGGCGAAGGTCAGACCCGAAATTCAACGCCAATAATCTGCTAGCGGTTTTATCACCCGACATCCCAGCGTGCTTCGAGTTGGGTGATATTTGAGGCATTCACGTCGGTTTGGGTTTGAGTTTCGCCGACTCGGCCCCGAAGAGATTTGAAATGCCGACCGAGAGATTTCGACAGCAGATTAAATATTTCAGCGTGAAGGCATGGGGTCTGCTTTGTAATATCGGTGTCATCTTGGACCGCGGAAGCTGTCAAAGTTCTGATCAAACCTCAAGCTTCATTAACAATTCATTGCAATGATCTGGCTTAGAGTGT
>JABMCL010000438.1:1517500-1530000 GCA_018857735.1 Alviniconcha marisindica | reverse complement strand
TCTCCCTCTCTCGCCATCCTTCCCTTGGAGCTGCAGTGACAGCTCGCGACCTGACTCCAGCTTCTGTGGTGGACGTGCAGGCCGCTCTTTATGCTCTCTAGAACTCGTCAAGCCCTTTCTTCTTCTTTTTTTCTTGGGTGGGGGGGGGGGGGGGTGGGGGGTGGGGGGGGGGGGGTTATTTCTTTTTTGTTGAGAAAGTTTATTTGTGTTTTGTTTTGTTTGCTGTTGTTGTTTTTCATTTTTTGTTTGTTGTTGTTGTTCTGTTGTTGTTTGGTGGTGACCATTGGAAGTTTAAATAATAAATAAGACATTTTAAGTTGTTACTTTCTCAGTTGTTCAGAAAGTTTTTTAGGGGGACAGAAAGGAAATCTGATTAAATTTAAATAAATAAGAAAAAGGCACACTTTTTCCTGATTCGTCAAAATTTTTTTTATTTAAATTTTTCCCATGTTTTTTTTTTTATTATATTAACAACAACAACATTTCGAAATCGGCTTTTATGGCATGTCGTTAACAAGCAGTCTTTGTTTTTGTTTTTTAAATATTAAAAAGTCACGTGAATTTGGGAAGCGACTGCGGGTGGTGGTCGGGGAGGTTTGAACAGATGGGGAGGGGGGGGGGGGGCGAGAGAGAGAGAGAGAGAGAGAGAGAGAGAGAGAGAGAGAGAGAGAGAGAGAGAGAGAGAGAGAGAGAGAGTCATAATTGTGCATTTTTTTCTTCTGTGGTCTGTACGCAGAACTGATATAAGCTTCGTGGTATTCTGTCTGGGATATCAGACATTTTAGTGACGTCAATCTAAAACGTAGGAAACAGTGCAAAACGCAGGGGGAAAACACGCAAGGGGTGTGGGTGGGGTGTGGGTGGAGGTGGACAGATAAGAAAACAAGCGTCACTGACGCTGACCACTTAAAAAATTGATGCGGATAATGTTCTTTTCACCTTTTTCCATGCACTAGAGGGAAACACATTTCGATTCGAATCTGAGAACGCTAGCTCGTTCAAACCCAGCTATTTCCATACTTTCCGCGTATGAAATTACGCAGTGAAATATGAAAATTCGAACCCAATGACATCACGAAGCCTTTTTCCTTTTCTTTTTCTTTTTTTCAAGATAAACCCCAAACAATTAGCTTCAGTTTGATTTATGTATCGGAGCGCGTAACACCGGGCCCAACTTCCTGCTGGCCCTAAAGGAATCAATTTGCACGTTCAATTTGTTACCTCCGGGAAGATGGTGAAATGATGACCGCGCCGGAACGCTCGTCCAAAAAGTGGCCGTATTTCACCATTACCGTCCTCAATGAGCCAATCTATCAAAATATTTGCGGAGTAAACATGAAGGCTAATCAAGCCGGTGTATCCCAACATAGGAAATAATCCCATCGTGAAGAGATCATGCAGTCGATATAGCACAGCTAGGCGGCCTCAGAGAGACGGACGTTTTGTCGAATTGAATGTCCGTGAATAGTATAACCTACGTTTGCGTCATTTCTGCGAATGTTCGGTGTTTGGGGACGTTTCGGTGAATATCCTATGATTTCGTCACTTCCGTGAATGTCCCGTGTTTTCGTCATTAACAGCGTTTTCACCATTTAGTGAATATCGTGTTGTTCCTGTTGTTGTCATGGTTGTTGTTTGTTTTGCTGTTGTTTTTTGTTGCTGTTTTGTTTCTATTGTTGTTGTTATTGATGTTTTGGCGGGTCTTCTCTCTCTCTCTCTCTCTCTCTCTCTCTCTCTCTCTCTCTCTCTCTCTCTCTCTCTCTCTTCTTTTTTTCCCTTTCTTTTCATTCTCGTTAATATCTTCTTCTTTCTTCTTCTTGCTGCTGTTTTTGATGTTTTATTGTTGTTTTGGTCGTGTGTTTTTATTTTGTTGTTGTTGTTAATTGTAAATATCCTGAGGTGCTTTATTTTATTTATTTACACTAGATAGAGGTGTTTTGTTTGTTAGTTATGTTTTTTGCTTTTCACATAGTAGTGTATACAAGGTAGATTCACTGTCGCAGTTGTAGATTTCTGCACCTGCTTTTGTTTTGCTTGTATAAAAATTCAGACAGCTGTATGCGAAATCCATTAGAAAAAGAAGGGACTACAGTTGAACAATTTATTCAGTGTGAGTGCCACCGATTCCACCTGTACCTCCTCAATGAATGTAGCTTGTCTGTGAGAATGTTTGGCACCAATATGCTGCTGAGCAAATAATCGCTATTAAAATCAATCAATCAAAAATGTTTGTTTTTTGTTTTTGTTTTATATTTTTGTATGGTGTAAATCCATTATAATTTCTAAGCGCATCAGTCATATGATACCATACTAACACGAAAACGCAGTCATACATGCCCTTACAACAGTATACAATTCTATGCAATAACAATATTCACACCCACACACACACACACACACACACACACACACTATGCAGTGGCACAGCTTAATACGCCAAGCATTGACATAATTATTATCTTCACGATACTAAAGGTTTATTGCCATTTAACCCACATTAGGGACATGGCTCGATGTCGTAGAGCCAGCGTAAAACATGACATAAAATGTAAGCCCATTATTATAGTTACTTTAATATAAAAGAAGTTATATTCACTCGTCATGATCCCTAAAGTGACTGAGAACAAAGTAAGTTTATAGACAAGGTACTCTAACACCATCCCTACTCCTCACGCCCCCCCCTCTCCCAGTTTCCAAGCTGCCTTAAATCTTCACTCATTAAAAGCGCTATGCTACCTCAAGGCATATTATTACGCTGCTCAAAGTGCTGTATTGTCCCAAGGAACAATATCGCTCTCCCTTCCTTAAGTGGACGACGGAAGTTATCAAACTGCTAGAAGAGCGCCCCATCTGAGGGCTGAGCTGAAGGAAACAATGTATTAATCAAAACTAAGGCTCGTGGGGGCAGTAAAGCGCAAACACCGGTGAGGAACGAGCCTTTGAAGAGGTCATTGCGGGTCTGTAACAGCGTCGCACCAGAGGTGCAATATTAACAGGTGTCGAAGGAATGAGCAGACAAATGAGTCCCCGGGGCTCAACGGCTCCCAGCCATAAAGTCCGAAACGGCAAAGGGATCAAAACCCTCAGCAGTCAAAGAGCGAGGCGCGAGGCCAAAAAGCCTCGTTGGCAGCAAAAACAGTTTCCCTTTTGTGTGAGGGGTTCCGATGAGCCAGCTCACCCGCTTGCAGGGACACCACAAAGGGGTGACTAAAGAGGGAGAACCCCTCTAATTCCTCCCCGAACGCCTCCAACAACACGGCGAGAATCGCTGCACTGGGCGGAAATCATGAACTGGTAATGCGGCCAGCGAGGACGCCGGTCTTTTCCAAAGGCAACGTCAATAAAAGCGTTCCGTAATCATTCTTTTCCCCTCGCCTAATGAACCATGAACGATCACTTGCATATCGGCGATTAATTTGCTGTCCGCGCCTCGACGCGGCGGAGGGAGAGAGAGAGAGGGAGACAGACAGACAGAGACAGAGAAGGGAAAAGAAACGTTGGTGGCACAGCCGAAGAACTGGAAGGGAGGAGGTGGGGAGGAGGGAAGGGGGGGGGGGGACAAATCACAATCGGTGTCGTTCTAAAGAGAGCGCTGGTGGCTTTTAGACGGCAGCGACGGTAGCAGACGGCAGCCTAAAGCCTTCATTATCATCACAAGAAGAAGCGAGCAGACGCGGCGGCCGCACGCGCTTTTGGGGACAACACGCACGCGCGTCTCGGGCTGCCCCTTAGATGATATTCCCATTTCGTAAGCCTTGAAAAGTAAGGAGCCAAATCGGCGAGATGAACAGTTCGTTGAGTGGGGGGATTTCTTCTCTCGGACCGCCGGTTTCAATTGGAATTTCTGTTCCTCGTCGACACTCGAGAGTGCAGAGAGCTCAAGGAACTCTGGAAGCTGGAAGAACTGAGGACGTTCTTATGGGGATCAGGCACTCACTCAGATGCTGTGTGTTGCGCCCATTGTGTCTGCGATGGGTTAAGCTTTTCCTCTCCACCCCACCCCACCCCAACCCCCACCCCACCCCTTTCCCTTCTTCTCGTTTCGTGCTGCAGTTCTGGCTTTTGTCTGTGCAGACGAGCACGACAATGGCGACAAGGACGTCGCCATCGGAGTGTGTCAGGCTGAAGGTTTCTTTCTTTCCCTCGCTCGTTTTCCATTTCGTTTCGTTTTCGCTGCAACTTGGAGAGGAGGAGGGCGACCGTTGTGTGTTGTGGTGTGGACACGCAGCGTAGTGCAGTAACGTGGTGCCTGCTAATGAGCCTCTCGTTTCTCTCCCGGATCAGACGACAACCGGCGCCCGTGTTTGCTGAAGGAACTCGTGGGATGGGGTTGGGGTGGGGGGGGGGGGGGGGGGGGGGGGGGGGAGAGGTAAGGAGGAGGGGTTGAGAGACAGAGGACTAATGCAGACCTTCTCGTGTCACCCTACCGATTCCAGTTCACCTCCACCCCCACCCCACTCCCAGCTTTCTCCTTCCCTCCCCCAACCACCACCCTATGTTTCATTCTGCACGGTACCCATCTTAACTGTCTCTCTTCTTGTCTCATCCTGGAGCGACCCTGTACGGTTGTTGGGACTTAAAATCCTAAAACACCCAAAGGAAAACCAAAGCAATAAACAAACAACAACAATATAAAGAGAAAAAAAAAGCGGTTAAAATCCTAAAACAAAACAAAACAATCACTGACGATCCTTGTCGTCGTACCGATTTCTATTTAATCCCAGTTTCTCCGCACACTTCTCAGGACAGTGAAATGATGCTGATGCTTTCGAGTCATCACCGCGCTGTACCAAGATATTCAATATAAAAAATAATATAAAAATCACAGTTTTGTTCACATTTTCAGCTTATTTGCTTCAGGGAACTGCTTTTCAAGTCTGTTCAACAACACTGACCCCAGTCCCTCGAAACGCAGGAGGTCCTTCCATTACTAAAACCACACCAGTTCTTCGTGCCAGTCGAGCTAAAATTTCCGTCAACATTGGTTTCATCATGCTCACAGTTGAAATGGGATGTGAGGTCATCAAGCTCTGAAACTTTCAAATGCGCTTGCTTCTCCTTTCTCTTCTTTCTCTTCTATTTTTCTTCTCTCGTCTGGCTGGTCTTAAGGCGTGTTTCATCAACACTTGCAACAGAAGCTAATTAAGTCATGAGGCTACCAGACCTTCAGTCGCTTTGTGTGTGTGTGTGTGTGTGTGTGTGTGTGTGAGAGAGAGAGAGAGAGAGAGAGAGAGAGAGAGAGAGAGAGAGAGAGAGAGAGAGAGAGAGAGAGAGAGAGAGAGAGAGAGAGTGTGTGTGTGTGTGTGTGCGTGCGTGTATGTGCTATTTTCTGGCTAATCTTGCCTCGATTTAAAAGAAGAACCAAACACTGCTTCCAGACTCCCGGCGAAAGGAGAGAAGCTAAGTCATGAAGCTGCTAAGCCCTCAATCGCACTCGCGTCCTTCTTTTTACTGGTTAATCGCGGTGGGATTTCTGACATATGGGTCCGTGAGCTTCACACCAATCAGGGCGATCTCCTCGACCAGGCTGAAACACAGTCGTTGGGTCACGTGCGTGTCTGGGCACAGGCACCGGGTCTTTGGGCGACACACGAGTCCATTAATGGGGCCGCGGGTTTCCGACTGGCGCTCTCCGAATTTCAGACCACTGGGGGCCATGTCTGGCACAATGGCACGACCCCAATAACGCCTTAAACGGTCGCCATTTTGCACACTATGGTTCACTTCCGGTGGCCGTGTTTTGATGAGGTCGCCCGTGCCTTGAGGCTCGCCGCGTCTTCTCTGTGACCGATGAAAAGCGGGAACTGCGAGGAAGCGAGGCATTGTTTTGATTTTTGCCGTCGCGGGCGTCGCTGTTAATAAAGTTTTTGTTTCGGGGGTTGATGAAAATTGGCAAGAACAGAGGGCAACTCGGTGATCGTCGTGATGATTCTGCTTTTGAAATTCTATTCTACTGAAATGATGAGGTTTTTTAAACGGTGTTATTGTAGTCTCGAGGGGAAAACTGCCTGAATGTATATCTTAGCTGGTAGGCGGCCCATTAATTGAATGTCATTAGCTTTAGTAATTGTTTTTTCCGAAACGGAGCATACCTATGATTTATGATTTCACCCTTGGAAGTGCTCAGCAAACAATGAAAGAAACTCTTCCAAGATCAAGACTCATTCCGACACGACAACTTTCGAACCAACATAATTCTAACATGTCCGAGCAAAGGAACGTTGATGATATTTGACCACAATGTATATAACCGACGATACAACTGAAACAGTATCACCTTCACATGCTTCCTCAGTCAAGATGTAACCCTCTGCGACTGACAGGGCATTAAAATCAAAATCTATGTAACTGATGAAGTGATGCTTTATGTCCTCAGATGTCAGTTGACATATTAGGGACAAGTTCGTGACCAATGCCGAAGCACGGTTCAATAATTCTTTACGTCCACGGAAACCAGAAGGCTCGTTAGGACGGACAGCCCAGGACGTCCACCTCGACTCTCACACAGCTCCTGAACTATGAGTATGTAACTAACGCTGACTCTCGCTTTATACTGGGACCTCTTCTGCGAAACTGAGGCTCGTCTGTTTGCTTTCAATAATACCAGAATGTGTCGATGGTCGTAGTCCCCCCCCCCCCCCCCCCCTTCAAAACCTCCTGAGGGTGTACTACCCGGGACATGCCGAAGTAAAGGGAAATGACCGAACAGATAGACTGGAGGGCAAAGCAACTCTCACAAGTGGCTTGCTTCTCGGAAGATCTGAAGTGTTAAGAGGCTTGAGACACTACCTGCGGGCACAAAGCCAAGGACGTCACACCATCGATCGCCTGGAGGAGAGGGGCTTGGAAAGAGGAAGCGCTAGACGATCTTCCTTGAAAAAGACGAGAGAGGGCCATCGTCAGTCAGACGAACATTGGAATCGTTTCGAAGGCAACGTTGGGGAAACTTCTGAGAGACGGGGTGGAGCGCACATGGGCTTTTCCGAGCGCATAGATACCATCTTGAACTGAACTGAATTGAACAGAATTGCAAATCGGCAACATTTATATCTTCTCCTTTGGCAGTACGAAGCTTTGACCGTTGCGTGCCTACTCCGTCGCCGTAAAACTATGCCCCGATATCAGCCGCTAGTCTGGGGCTTACTGTTGCGTCATGAGTGACCTTTGAAGATGATCACGTCAGGCTGAAATGCCTGTCACGGGAATGAAATCAGAAGGGGCGTGTTGAAGTGAGAGGCAGAGAGAGCCGGACAGCAGTAAGATGCCGACATGACATGTGTCCCGGCCCCAGCAGGACGTCAAGTGTCATCGAGTTCTGTTCAGAGATAGCCGCCCATCGGGAATATCAAAATTGTTCTGCACCCCTTGTGTTGGCATGCAGGGAAATATTGGTTGGTTTCTGTCCAGTGAGCGATAGCACGTGTTGGTCTGTGAAAAGGACCTTTGCAGCGAATAGATAGAACTGTGTTCACTGATTTTCTGTAAATTTATATACGTATTGGTCTGTGAAAAAGGACTTCTGCAGCGATTAGGCACAACTCTCTCTGGGCTCTGTTTGCCTATGTTCGTGTACTTGGTGGTCTGTGAAAAGGACCTTTGCAGCGAATAGGTAGAACTGTGTTCACTGACTTTCTGTAAATTTTCAAACGTATTGGTCTGTGAAAAAGGACTCCTGCAGCGGTTAGGTACCACTCTCTCTGGGCTCTGTCCATGTTACACTGACTTGCTGTAAGTATACTTGGTGGTCTGTGAAAAGGACCTTTACAGAGATTAGGAAGGACTCTCTCTGGCTTCTGTTGCCCCATGCTTACTGCATTGATCTGTGACAAAGGACCTCCGCAGCGAACATATAGAACTGTCTGGCCACTATTGTCCCATGTTCACTGACTTGCTGTCAGTGTACTTGTTCGTCTGCGGAAAGTACCTTCGCAGATATTAGGTAGAAACTCTTTTTGACCTCTATTGCTCTATGTTTGCTGTTGTGCTGTAAATGTACACGTTGGTCTGTGGAAAAGGACTTTTCCTGCGAATAGGTAAAAACTCCGCCTGGCCACTATTGTCCTGTGTTCACTGAAAACCCAATGCGTCCCAGTGATATGTGATGGTGGACATAAGACGTTTCATCCCTGACAGTGGTGGGATTTGTACAGAACTGTTCCAGGACAACGTTTTCTTGCTTTGTCGTACGCAGGCCTGTATATAAGACACAGGACGAAGTGAGTTTCGTCTTATCCGAAGGACCAGGCACTCAGCCAACCGCACTAAGACCAAGGACAAGAAGAGAGAAAGTTAATGCCACCCGAAACTGGATTCGACCTCTCAGTCTCTCGATCCCAAATCCAGAGCTTTTCACCACTCGGCCACACCACCTCCACTGACGTCATGTCCAGGAGGAGGATGACTCTCAACAACTCTCGGCGTCCACTTGTGACAATCAAACGGGGCTTAAACAACGACCTGATCGTGGGTCAGGAAGGATTTTGCTTTATTAGTAGCTCTGGACCATCAACACACAAAATCATGGTTCAGGAGCTGTGTGAGAGTCGAGGTGGACGTCCTGGACTGTCCGTCCTAACGAGCCTTCTGGTTTCCGTGGACGTAAAGATTTATTGCACCGTGCTTCGGCATTGGTCACAACTTGTCCCTAATATGTCAACTGACATCTGAGGACATAAAGCATCACTTCATCATCATCATCATCACACAATGGTCAGTCAAACCGCCCGGCATGAGGAGAGATACGATGTGAACAATGCGGGGGTTCTAAGTCAAAACACGAACCTTTTCCATTTTATCTCATCCGAGAGTGACAGCCGCGAAACCCCTTTGTCAAAAACAATTTCAGAAATGTAGCGAAGACAGTTGGAAAATGTAGCCCGATAACAAACAGCTGGACTGCCCTGTACTTTGCCACGAGAAATCTGCAAAATTACGCAATGACCAACAACGTTGAGGGGAGAAAGGTTGAAGACACGCTCATCGAAGTAACTAACTAGGATATTTTTTGTTCGGTTGGTTGGTTTTTGTTTGTTTGTTCTTGTTTTTACGCCCAGTCAACCAGTACACGCCTATCGAAAAAGAAAAAGAAAAAAAAAAAGAGCAGAGTATATGTAACCGACAGTAAGATTTGCCATCACGGCCATCAGGCAAACTTCAAGAAACGCCTTATAATTACGATAAAACTGAGGGCGTTGCGGAAATCACACCATTGCCAAGTGACATTCTACATCATATGCACTTGACATCCGTTTGTTTCTTTTGGCTGTGTTTGTTGAGCCGGTTTGACCTAGCGGTAAGGCGTTAGGCTGGTAAGCAGAGGGCCCTCGGTTCGAATCTGCTTCGGCTCTCCTTTCTCTTCAACATTTGTGGTCTGTGGACACTGTCTTGTGACTTTGTCAGTCACAATTATGAAACATTAAAATGGCTCTCATCGCTGCCCACCTTAATGCTGAAGTCATTCTGGTGGTGACAGTGTGGCGATAGGTATAAAATCTCCCTCCTCCCCCACCTCCATAACCCCTCCCCCCCCCCTTCTCCCGTCCCTAATAAGCCTTATGGTTTCTGTGGACGTTAACCACCATGTTTACTTACTTACTTTACTGTGTTTGTTTTGGCTTTCTGCTGAGTCTCTTACAAAAATGCTTGATAATCCAGTCCGAATCGCACAGTACTCATTTCCGGTCAATGAAATCACCTTGGTGTAAAAAAAAACTGAGATAAATGAAAAGAAAAGCATCACAGAAACATATCATGGGTCATAGTTTAACATTGGTACCCCATCTTCTCGCTTTCGTTTGCCATTTGGTCGTTATGGTCGTGTGAGGCTTGGCTTTAGTATAATGGTCTTTATGTTTATGGGAATTGGTTCTGGTCTTCGTGGTTCTCTGAGAACTGGCTTTGGGCTTTGGCTTTGGTCCCTATGTTACTTTGGGGATTTACACTGGTCTTCATGCTACTGCAGGGATTGCCACTGAGATTCATGGTGATATGGTTAGGGGATTTGGTTATCATGGATCGATTTTGGCCTTCGTACTACCATCGGGACTTGATTAGGTTTCATGGTGCTATGGGGAAGGGGTTTGGTCGCCATGGTGCTTTGAGGACTGACTTCTATGGTTGTTGCATTTGGTCTTCGTGGTACTATGGCAGTTGGCTTTGGGTTTCATGGTACTATGGCGACAGGCTTTGGTGTTCATGCTTTTACTGGGACCGACTTTGGAGTTAACGGTAGCATGAGGATTGGGTTTGGGATTCATGATACTGTGGGGATTACCTTTGGTCTTCGTGGAGCTAAGGGGACTGGATTTTTATGCTGTTGTGAGATCTGGCTTTGGTGATAATGGAACAATGGGGAGCGGAATTAATCCTCATGATGCAATTATGGGGATTTGATCTTTGATTTTCATTGTACTATGGCAGTACCTTTGGTCTTCATAGTATTATGGGAACTGGGCTATGTCGCCATCGTAATGGATCTGGATGTGCCGCGAAAAGATTTTTTTTTTACTTATTAAACCAACATACATAGTGTTGTTACAACAATATGTAAAGAAAGGGAAACAAACTCTTGGCAAGTGCCTATGTTCTATACCCTACAGTTGACGAGCCATGTTGGGCCTCACTGCGAACATTTCCATCAGAAATTAGTTCCGTTATAGTCCCTTTCATCTGATAGGCGAAGATATACCCAACGACCGTGATTGCAGAAAATGACGTGACCGATAGCAGCATTCAACGCGCTATCAATTACTGTCATCGCGATGCCACCCACAAAGGCCACGGAGGAAACAATTGCAGAACATGTCTCACGAGGATGTATTTAACCTATTTATTAGGGCTGGGCTCATTCCTGACATGCACATTACACTACAACCAAGCATTGCTCATGTAATGATCTCAGTCAGCGCTATATATCAAGAACTGAATACGCCTTCAACACAACGGAAGTTGAAAGGGAAAGCTGATACTTCCCACAAAGTGCCAGTTACGTATAAGCCGACGTAGAACGATACATCCATGAGCGATTGGTGGCAATCATGTTTCCTCCCTGAATTAGCGATTTATGTTAGTGTTCGTTTATCATACAAAGTGCTAGCGCGATATAAACTAAATTTGTGATTTTGTATTAAACGTTGGTTGAGGATGTACCTCTGGTGGAGTTTATGAAAATGTACCTTGCATTTACTCGCATGCCAGGCGAGAGTTTTCGTAGGGAATCAGGTCTTTGTTATTGTGTTTGTATGACGTCTTTCGAGCGCTAAGTAACTTCCTTGAGTGTTGATTTTGTTGGTACTGAAGAACTACTTTGTCAGCTCGTGCATTATCGATCACTTACCCAATCATCTATATATTAATTGTCCCTCCCGTCCACACGTGTATGTGGAATAGACTCTTCCAACAGCGGGGAGTAGTGTTTGTGCACCCCTACCCCATGCGGGCGTGGGTCGTATTTATTTTCTTTCTGCCGCTTCTTTTCAGTGTCATTCTGAGTTTGTTTTTGTTTTTAACGCAATTGCTTTCGTTCCCTCCCCACCCCCCCCCCCCCCCCCCCCCCCCCCTATTTTTTTTTTTTTTTTTTTTTTTAAAGAATGCACGGACTAAAATTGGGTAGTTACTGATGGGGTAACAATCTTGAAATTAGTTCTGCCTGGCTGGGCGTAACTGACTTTCGTCACAGTGGGGCACTGTTCTCTGCAAACCAGATTCTCGCCTGCAATCGAGTCTAGGGGCACAGGACAGCAATGTACATTGAAACATGCTGTGCAGTGAGTATCGCCAACATAAAATGTGGAATTAAGAACACAGTAAACAAATTATATCAGATCAGCGGCTTATGAGCCTGAGTCTGACGATAGCCTTCGACATGGTACACCGGCGAAGACAGGACCACAGCTTTCTTCAGATAATATTTGAACACGTACACGCACGTACGCACGCACACACGCACACACACATACACGAGCGTACAAACGCGCAAACACACACACACACACACACACACACACACACACACACACACACACACACACACACAAAAACAACAACAACAACAGCAATAACAAACAAAACAAAACAAAAACCGACCGCTGCAACATTACAGCACACAGGCAGGGACTAATCTGTTATTGGAATAAATCACTCACAGAGACACGGACAACGAAAACACCGCGGAAGCTGCTAGTCATGAATATCGCCAATGCCCCCTCCACCCCCACCCCCCCCCCACCACCACCACCACCTCTCTCTCTCTCTCTCTCTCTCCCCCAAAACGCCGTTAGGTAAAATATGGCTTGCTTTCCACCTTTTGATTTCAGAAACTAATTTCCCGAGCCGCCGGTGTGCCCAGAGGCGACAGAAAGCGGTGCCGTGTGGAGGTGTAGCTAATTAACACCTCTTCATCAAGCGCGCGCGGATAACACATGGCAGCCTGACCTCCCTCGAGCTGCACGTGCCCCGTGCAACGGTTATTAGCTGCTTGATGCGCTTGACAACTTTATCGC
>JABMCL010000438.1:1482500-1500000 GCA_018857735.1 Alviniconcha marisindica | reverse complement strand
CAACCCATGCTGGAGGTCGGGCAACTTCTGCATCATCAACCTGGAAAACTTTGCTGAGACGGCCACAACATCAAACAAACACAGGGACAAACAAGTTTATCAGTCTGATAGATTCAAAGCAAACTCTCGATCAAGACGCATCTCTCGACTTTTCAGATCTCTTGCGCGTGGCCGGTATGTGGACAGCAACCGGCATTCCCGCTCCGTTCCTCCGAGCTGATAAGCAAGATGGCGGCGAAACAATGCGAGCGGCGGCGAGATTAAACACTTAGCTCCAGTCTTTGCTGCCATGGTTATGGGGCTCATAATGGGACTCGGATTGAAGAACGAGCCTTCTTCCAAAAGCTGTGTTAGCGGTGTTGTTTTGGTGGGTTTCCGTTTGAAGGTGTATGAGTTATGCGTGTGTGTGTGTGTGTGTGTGTGTGTGTGTGTGTGTGTGTGTGTGTGTGTGTGTGTGTGTGTGTGTGTGTGTGTGTGTGTGTGTGTGTGTGTGTGTGTGAATGTATGTGTGTGTGAGTGCGTGCAAGTGCGTGTGTGCGTGTGTGTGCGCGCGCGCATGTGTGTGTGTGTGTGTGTGTGTGTGTGTGTGTGTGTGTGTGTGTGTGTGTGTGTGTGTGTGTGTGTGTGCCAGGGTTTTTATTTTCACAGTAGATGACTTTTGTAACAGAGCTTGTTTTGTATTATTCATTTCAAATCACAATGTGTTGTTTGTCTTATTTGAGTTTTAAGGTAAGAAACATTATATGCATCCAGCATTAGAAACATAAAATACAGGCAGAGCTAATGTTCGTGTTCTAAAAGGTTAGATATTACCACAAAAACAGCTTTGACCGACAACAACAACAAACAAACAAAGTTTAAGGGGAAGGAGGTAAATTTCCGAATCCAGTAACCTAAATCAATGACTCTCTCTCTCTCTCTCTTTCCTTAAATCAGCCATAGAACTAAAATGCTTTCCACAAACTGAAGCAGACTGCACCGCCAGATTAAGTCTAAGGCCCAATTTTCTGCTCGCTCGTACGCTTTACTCTTTAGGCTACGTTCGCTCCATGCAAACACATAAAAGGTTCAAAAGAACGCTATTTATTACGACAAATCACAATCTGCAAATTTTCGAGGTAATCCCTATTAGCAAGCTATAATACGACACTTAAAGAGTTAAAATCTGCACATTTTCGGGGTAATCCCCTTTATCAAGCTACAACACGACAGTTAAACGGTGAAAAACGATGAAAAATGAGATGAAAATCTGAATCACTTAACTATTTTTGGCTGAGCTATAAAAAAATATAATTAAAAAAAATCGTTCGCTCCAGGTTCTGCGTTGAACAAGCAGTTTTACTCACCACTATTGGAATCCACACACAACGCCAGTGAAGGAGATTAATCCATCTGGAATCAGCTCAGCCAAGCAGCTCAGAAACAAGCTATTTCTGCCTGTGTGTCCCTCTGTAGCAATGAAGTCGAGGACTACATACAGTACTGCAGTATGACATTGTGGAGTCCATCCAGAGAAATGAGATATATTAGTGAGCGAGCTTGATGGATGTAGTCCATAGAGACATTTCCTGCATGATTTGCTGAAGCGCTCACTGTCCATAAACACTGGCTGCTGGACGACCTTCTCAGTCCCGAAACAGTGGCAGCATGAATATACAGTATAGCGGTAGTGTAGCGTATAGAGTAGCGTGAGTATACAGTATATAGAGGTAGTCCAGGAATGTTAGCTGTGGCGTGACCTTCTGAAGACAATCCAGACGCAATTATTGTTAGGGATTCTGTAGAAGCACGACTCATTTTCCACGAGCACCATTGATGCATGTCCCTCTGAAGGCAACTCATTTTAGCGATCGCAGTCTAACATAATTATAGCCTACAATCGACAGTGTAAAAAAAAAAAGAAGGTAGTTCCTGTTTGACTTCAAGAGAAATAGAACAGGTCTAGGGAAATGTACTCACTAACTATACAACAACAAAAAACAAGGAAACAATAATACCTTGTTTTTCGTCGTATTGGTGAGTACATTTCCCTAGATCTATTCGATTTTGTCAGCCTCACCAGCAGTTGTTCACTCATTTCAAGAGGAATGTCAAGGACACTGGATCCATTGTGAACAGTCAGATGAAGCCCAGGAATCGTAGGACTATGTGATTCCTCAAAACAGCTAATCCAAGTGCAGCCACGATGATGAAGAATGGTGAGCGGATTTTAGCGTTCTGCAAACTGTGCACCCTCACCCCAGGAGACAAAAAAACTCACAAACTTCTTGACCCGTGACGCTCAAAAAAATATTTTAAAAAATTTAAAAAAAATCTTGAACAATGGGTCGAATGAATCCTCCTGTTTTTTGAGCATATAGATCCGCGAAGACAGTCGAGCGAGAAAGTGTGAAACAACTCAGTAGTGAAACACCAAGAAACTCACTCAACCAAGGCCAAACATGGCAGCTGCTTTGCATGGAGACACGGCACGTGAAAAAGGAAGTTGTAAATAGTAGCGTCCTATCACGTCATTCATACGGCATATCGTGGCCAGAGTTAGAGCGCGATACGGGTTACTACAAAATAAACGATCCCAGCCGCTGAATGTCCGCAAGAAACAAATTCCTTCCGTCTATATACACGTAAGTCGTCATCGGCCAACTGGCTGTAATCTCCTACACTGTTAAAGGCAGCTCATTCGCCACTTTCTTTCGCCACCTTAGCTCGAGTATTTATTTAATCAAGTTAAACAGTGTAATCTTTCAATCGAGTGCAGACGAGAACAAGTAATTCTTGAATAAATGATGATTGTGGGTGAATTATGTTTGCATACATGTTTGCTATTGATAAGCCAGTGAGATGTTTTGTTGTGAGCCGTTGACAGTGAGCAAATCCCACAGTACGGACCAGGAGCTTGAGCCAACACTCGTAGTAATGGGTTATCACCAGCGAACAAACACTTTACGTCAGCACGGCAAACAAAGGTGCAAAGATAGCTTTCCTCTCCGAATTGTTCCTGCTCCCATCTTCGCTGTTTTCTAAGGTTTTCCTTTGCCGTGTTGAGGTCTGGCTCTCGACTTCAACTTCCGTGGCAAAATTGTTTTGTTTTTTTAATTTTTATTGTCCGTTTGTTTGTTTATTATTTGATGTTTTATCTCTCTCTCTCTCTCTCTCTCTCTCTCTCTCTCTCTCTCTCTCTCTCTTCCTCTCTCTCTCCTCCTTTCTCTCCGTCCATTACTTTACGTCACATAATATTCATTACATCATACCTATTACACGTCAGTGTCATGCCAACATTCTTCCGGCAAGCACTGAACACAACAACAACAACAACAACAACAAAAGATAAGTTACGTCACCTCTCGTATAATTTTCATTGTTTTTAACCGTTTCACTGTTATTTAAGTGTCGTTTTGTGGCATGAAGAAAGGGATTTCCCTGAAAAAATTGCACCCTGTTGTCTATGTCATAATAAATAAGCGTTCCTTTGAAACTTTTTATATGTTTGGATCTTACTATGTGATATTTGGTTGTTGTTGTTGTTGTTTTGTTGTTTTTAAAGAGGGAAACCCCCCTATGGTTTCTTCGCCGTGTTCGGTTTAGTTATGTAGATGTCAAGCTGGCTCTTGGTTTTAGCTTTAGGTTCCGTGACCACAGTTTATTATTTTGGTTCTCATTCTCCTTTTGTTTCTTTGTAGTTTGATGTTGCTGTTCTCTCGGAAAAGAAAGAGGCACAAAATGTTCAAATTCCTCTCTGTCTCTGTCTCTGTCTGTCTCTCTCTGTCTCTGTCTGTCTGTTTGGCTGGCTGGCTGTCTATCTCTCTCTCTCTCTCTCTCTCTCTCTCTCTCTCTCTCTCTCTCTCTCTCTCTCTCTCTCTCTCTCTCTCTCTCTCGTTAAAAAATAATAATATATATATATATATATTTTATATATACAAAAGCCGTGTTCCAATGGATTGTGCTTTGTTATATCCCATTTACTGCATTTATTACAACAGATGGATTATATATACTCCGTCCGAACTTCAGATACAGTTTTTATTTTCTTCCTTTCTTTAATTATGCCACATACAGCTTCTGTAACGAAGAAGCAAATAGATTAATTCATATTTCAGTGTGAGTTTTATTAATGTATTTTTTAATACAAGAGATACAGGCAGGCAGACAGACAGACAGACAGACAGACAGAGAATCAGTTATGATCAGTTCATTTAGGCCATTGCCTCTCATGAAGGGGTGCAGGTGGGTGACCTACCACCTCACAGTACATACTATAATTATACCTATGAGCAAGAAAACCCAACAAACTAACGATGAGAGAGAGAGAGAGAGAGAGAGAGAGAGAGAGAGAGAGAGAGAGAGAGAGAGAGAGAGAGAGAGAGAGAGAGAGAGAGAGAGAGAGACAGAGAGAGACAGAGAGAGAGAGAGAGAGAGAGAGAGAGAGAGAGAGAGAGAGAGAGAGAGAGAGAGAGAGAGAGAGACAGAGAGAGAGAGAGAGAGAGACACACACACACACACACACACACACATATGGTTGCGTGCTGTACGGATGGTAAACGCAGCCCCTGCGGGCATCAGGCTATATTGACTGACAGTGGCTACAGAGAACGCTTAACAACTGTTACCCATTGTTCCCCAACAGACGTTTTCCACAACGCTTTTCTATCCCCATATTGAAGCTGTCTCAAATTCCAGTCATTATTTTCATAATAGCATGAACGGTTCCATGCACCTTGCAGCCTTGCATCGTATCATGCGCAATCTACGATTTATGATTATTGAGAAGAAAAAAGAAGAAGAAGAAGAAGAGAAAAGGTCATTATCTTTTCGTTCGATGCTGTTGTTCTGAAAAATGCAGTTACCATTTCTGAGTTACATTTACAAAAAATAGGCTGCAGTTGAGGACATGGACGGTTGCACATTTATTTTAGGGATATCTGCGAGTCTTGGCCCGTGTGTGTGGGGGTGAGTATGTGTGTGTGTGTGTGTGTGTGTGTGTGTGTGTGTGCAGAATCTGTTTTGTGACCAAGTCGAGATTTGTCTGTATGCATGGTGTAGAGATGGTGGGTTCTGTATGCATGGTGTAGGGATGATGGGGTTCTGTATGCATGGTGTAGGGATGGTGGGGTTCTGTATGCATGGTGTAGAGATGGTGGGGTTCTATTTCAGGGTGTAGGGATGGTGGGTTCTGTATGCAGGGTGTGGGATGGTGGGGTTCTGTATGCAGGGTTTTTAGAGATGGTGGGGTTCGGTATGCATGGTATAGAGATTGTGGGGTTCTGTATGCATGGTGTGAGATGGTGGGTTCTGTATGATGTGTAGAGATGGTGGGTTCTGTATGCATGGTGTAGGGATGGTGGGGTTCTGTATGCATGGTGTAGGGATGGTGGGGTTCTGTATGCATGGTGTAGGGATGGTGGGGTTCTGTATGCATGGTGTAGAGATGGTGGGGGTTTTGTATGCATGGTGTAGGGATGGTGGGGTTCTGTATGCATGGTGTAGGGATGGTGAGGGTTCTGTATGCATGGTGTAGGGATGGTGGGGTTCTGTATGCATGGTGTAGAGATGGTGGGTTCTGTATGCATGGTGTAGGATGGTGGGGTTCTGTATGCATGATGTAGAGATGTGGGGTTCTGCATGCATGGTGTAGGGATGGTGGGGTTCTGTATGCAGGGTGTAGAGATGGTGGGGTTCTGTATGCAGGTGTAGGGATGGTGGGGTTCTGTATGCAGGGTGTAGGGATGGTGGGGTTCTGTATGCAGGGTGTAGAGATGGTGGGGTTCTGTATGCATGGTATAGAGATGGTGGGGTTCTGTATGCATGGTGTAGAAATGGTGGGTTCTGTATGCATGGTGTAGAGATGGTGGGGTTCTGTATGCATGGTGTAGAGATGGTGGGGGTTTTGTATGCATGGTGTAGGGATGGTGGGGTTCTGTATGCATGGTGTAGAGATGGTGGGGTTCTGTATGCATGATATAAGATGGTGGGTTCTGTATGCATGATGTAGAGATGGTGGGGTTCTGTATGCATGGTGTAGAGATGGTGGGTTCTGTATGCATGGTGTAGAGATGGTGGGTTCTGTATGCATGATATTAAGATGGTGGGGTTCTGTATGCATGATGTAGAGATGGTGGGGTTCTGTATGCATGGTGTAGAGATGGTGGGTTCTGTATGCATGGTGTAGAGATGGTGGGGTTCTGTATGCATGGTGTAGGGATGGTGGGGTTCTGTATGCATGGTGTAGAGATGGTGGGGTTCTGTATGCATGGTGTAGGGATGGTGGGGTTCTGTATGCATGGTGTAGGGATGGTGAGGTTCTGTATGCATGGTGTAGAGATGGTGGGTTCTATATGCATGGTGTAGAGATGGTGGGTTCTGTATGCATGGGTGTAGGGATGATGGGGTTCTGTATGCATGGTGTAGAGATGGTGGGGTTCTGTATGCATGGTGTAGAGATGGTGGGGTTCTATATGCATGGTGTAGGGATGGTGAGGTTCTGTATGCATGGTGTAGGGATGGTTGGGTTCTGTATGCATGGTGTAGAGATGGTGAGGTTATGTATGCATGGTGTAGGGATGGTGGGATTTGCTCTTCACCAGCTCTGCACCCCAACCCCACCCCTTTCACTCAACCCCGGAAAATAAAGATGCACAAAATGTTCAAATTCCACGAACATTGTCGGAAGCCTACGTCACAAATTGGGGATAAATTCGCTCAAGCCTTCATTCAAAAGTAATGATACGATAAACCTAGATCCAGTCGTTTCCCGTACATTTTATTCTCGTGTTTTCTTTTCTTAAAGGTATTCGCCTTTTGTTCGTTTGCTTCTCCTTCAGTGTGTAAATGATAACCATATCCGTCCTGGTGAGCGAGCCAAAGGGGGGGGGGGGGGGGGGAAGCGGTGTGTAGAGAGAGAGAGAGAGAGAGAGAGAGAGAGAGAGAGAGAGAGAGAGAACTCGACACTCGAACTCGACAACTTTAATAATCAAAGATGAGGAGAGAGAGCGAGAGAGAGAGAGAGAACTCGACACTCGAACTCGACAACTTTAATAATCAAGGATGAGAGAGTGGAGAGAGAGAGAGAGAGAGAGAGAGGAGAGAGAGAGAGAGACCTTGACAACACCGGGTCACAGCCTGCATTGACGGAACGCAATGAGGCACGGAGCAGAGAAACCCATACAGCACGGGCAACCCGTTCCTTCCTTCCTCAAGGATCGTCAAGTCGGTTCATCGCTACTGACACGAGCGCGAGCCATCAACCAGCGAGCTCGGCCATCTCCAGCACTCCCAGCTAGCTTCCCCCGGCTAGCACTGGTAGCAAATAGCGATTGGCTCTCGGCAAACACGCGCCAACTGCACGAACAACCACCTCCGCATGGGTTCGGGCAGCGAATCTGCATATTTTATCGGATGCAGAATTAGATTAGACCGCGGAGATGCACGGTCTTAACCGCAGAAACAACTCCGTCGAGGGACTGGAGCTTTCGTGTCGCCTTCCCTCGGCACGGCTCTTTCTGCACAACTGTCCCCGCGGTTCTCATCAAAACTAATTCGTTTTTCTCGATTGGTTTTCGCGATAACAAGCCCCCTGCCCTCGTCCTTCGGTTGGTTGGAAACCGTGTTAAAGAGAGAGGGCAGGAAAGGAGGGGAGGCAAGTTTTTCGGGATTACCATTATGAGACGAGGGAGTTCTCCCCGTGACATGGCCGTGTAATCTCTGCGATAAATTGATGAGGTTCATTTCCGGTGCCAGCACAAATTGTTTTAGAGCTGGCATGAATGCTGATGGTTAAAGGGGGCATCAACGAGGCAGGCACTTTGGATTTAAAAAGCCTGCGGGTTTAGAGTAGTTACGAGATCTTGATTGTGGGGATGAATTCCATCAAAAAGTAAAACGTCATTTCCTCTTGTTTCAGAGTGGGGTAGGAGTAGACTTGATGATTTTCTTCTTCTTTTGTTTTCTTGTGTGTGTGTGTGTGTGTGTGTGTGTGTGTGTGTGTGTGTGTGTGTGTGTGCGTGCGTGCGTGCAGGAGGGCGTGTGTGCGTGTGTGCGTGTGTGTGTGTGTGCGTGCGTGAGCGTGTGTGTGTGGGGGTGGGGGGGTGGGGGGGTGGGTGATTTGCAGCCCTGCCCATTGCAAGCATCGGCGCAACTCTTGGTTTAAGCAGGAATTTATTCAAAATACGCACAGTACAATATAAAGAGGATGACAATATCGCTAAGCTTACAAAGTTACAGGGTACAAACGATGCGAAACTATTATTGCACTATCTTGTTGCAGCAAAGAGTTTTGAGTTTGGATTTCTAATGGAAAAGTACACTTTAGCGTGCGGACGGTAGAGGTAGCAGCCTCAAGCGGCACATAATCATCTCTCTGTCTCTGTCTCTCTGTGTGTCTCTGTCTCTGTCTCTGTCTCTCTGTATCTGTCTCTGTCTGTCTGTCTGTCTGCCCCCCTCTCTCTCTCTCTCCCTCCCTCCCTCCCCTTCTCTCTTTCTCTCCCTCCCTCCCTCCCTCTCTCTCTCTCTCCTCTCTCTCCCTCTCTCTCTCTCTCTCTCTCTCTCTCTCTCTCTCTCTCTCTCACTCATAACTGATTAGGAGCTAACTCTTATATCATTCTTCACGTCATCAATGCGTTATAAGATTTTTCAGTTTTAATTTTATTTACATGCCTACTCATTTCTCGTCATGGAACAAGTAGGCCAACAATTACTAACACCACCACCCCTTCCACCCCCCCACCCCCACCCCCCATTAAAAAAAAGCACAACTGCTGGCAGTGAAACGTTTTTTGTTTTGTTTTATCCACGTTTCTCAGGCGAGAGACTAATCTTTAACCCTCGATCTTGCAGAAGCTGAACATCTACGCCAGTACTAATTCTCCTCGTCGTTCATGTCAACGAACAGTTTCTAAGAAGAAGGAAGAGGAGGAGGAGGAATTAATTGCACGCCTCCCATCTGACACGCGCCCGGGACGCATGCCGACATACAGGAAGCAAACCTTACATGGCTGGGTATCCGAAACAAAGCGTAGGGAAACACTGACGTACCGTGTCCAGTCCGGTTTGTACGTGCCGACTGGTGTAGTAGCATTAGTGCACAAAAGCATCTCGTTGCCTGTTGATGCAATCACTGAGGGAACGTCAGACTGATATGGTCTCCCCTGCTCCCTACACCGGAAGTGTGGTGGGGTAAGCGACACACCATGAGACAGCTAGAGCAGTAAGGGCTGAACGAGGACAAAAATGTAGGCTGCAGGGGGGACGGGAAGGAAGGGGGGGGGGGGGAGTAGTGGGGGGGGCGGCAATATAACACGAAATGGGAGGAAAATGAGCGCAAATCATTTGTACAAGGTTAGCGGGTGATGTCGGAGGCGCAACTGTGGGCCAGAATAAACCTTGAGTGATTTTAAGCAGATAGGCACACACACACACACACACACACACACACACACACACACACACATACGCACGCACGCACGCTCTCTCTCTCTCTCTCTCTCTCTCTCTCTCTCTCTCTCTCTCTCTCTCTCTCTCTCTCCGAATGAGTGAGTGAGTGACTGCACAAGCGAAAGTGTGACTTGATGGATGAATGGACTGTTGTACTTTTGATTTGCCGATTTGGGATAAAGTGAGCGAGCGAATTTCAGATGTAATGGACCAAAGTCAATGATTACCGATTGGTTAGTGTATTGGCTGAGTGTCTGACTGACCTTATAAGCGAGCCTGTGTATGATGTGATTGAGTGAGAGACTAGGTAGGTTTATTAATGCAGTTGCCGAATAAGAACTGAATCAGTGAACTATGGAAGGAACGAACGAAAAATGAACGGATGAGTATTATATTTTTTGTATGTATTGCAGTTTCATTTGTTTTTGAAGCATCCTTTTTGGATGTCTCATGAATTTTTCAAATGTTTCCCCCCTTGAAATGAACCATGGGTTTATTCAATAAAAGATCACATCACATCACATCACATCACATCACATCTCTCTTCTCTCTCTCTCTCTCTCTCTCTCTCTCTCTCTCTCTCTCTCTCTCTCTCTCTCTCTCGCACAACACACACACACACACACACACACACACACACACACACACACACACACACACACACGCGCGCGCGCACACACACACACACACAGAGGCATGCACGCACGCACATACACCCCCCCCACACACACACACGTGTGTATATATATATATATATATAGCTTGCACACACACACACACACACACACACACGCATCGTAGTGCGCGCGGCGCTCCTTTCTATATAAGGCCTAGTCAACAGAGAAGGTGATAACAGGGCGAAACACTGTAGTCATCAAATCACAGCTAGATATCTAAATCGTCGTTACCAATACACACCACTCTATGTTAGAAGGGGATCGGTAACGTGTGAGGAATTGTCTTCGAATACTAGTGACAGTGACAATGAGGTAATAATAATAATAATCATCATCATCACCATCATCAACATTATCATTATCATCACCATCATCACCGCCATCATGATCAGCATAATAATCACTATTGATATTCTGGCTAAGGAAAGGCCTAACGCTAACCTCTACTGGTGCCGACTAGGAAGCAGAGGCAACATCTCTCTACTCCTCTCTCCTTTCAGTAAAACAAAAATCGTTGACACACAGCTGAGCTATCACGAACACGCTATTTACCTGTCTGGCAAGCGGTCGAGCATGGCGGAAGCGGTAAGATCCAGCTCAAGGTGTTATGGGATACTGAACCGCCATCGAATCACGTTCAGGTTCACGTGTCCTTGACATTAATGGTACCACGAGAGAGCACGTCTTCAGTCAGTGCCAAACCACATGGACATTTCAGTCGCGGCGGCAGAAGCTTCTCATGCGTGATCAAGGCTTTTCGCCGTCTCCAATCTGCATGGCCAAACCTCACACGCTTATGTCTTAGCGTTAAATCCATCCTGGTGGTGTTTCCTCTTGCTCGTTGCTTCCAGAACGCCAGCACAGAAAAGCGAGACCGACAGAGAACTTCTTAAACCAAACGAGGAGTTTCGTTGACTGAACCTTCCCGGGCCAGTCAATATAAAAACAACAAAAAGCAGTAGATTTCTCGGATACAACACGTTGTCCAAAGGTGCTAGCAGTTACACTGCACGTCCAAAGTTGTAAAAGGACTGGAGACCGAAACTGTGAGAAGAAAGCCTTTTGCGGTAGGAAAACGTCACCGTGTGTGCATACCAGGCGAGGAGTACGAGCCAACTGCCGTCTGAGATGCCAGTTGGAGCTCAGTGCTGATACCCTAAACAAACTCTGCCCGCTCCGGCCAGTAAAATATGAGACTTTTATTTGAATTTCTCTCTGTGTGTACTCTGCCGGCCCTAGGAAAATAGGCTGAGCGAAGCGGGTATATTTACCCGAACACTCCAACTATTGATTATACAATAAACAGCGCTTGCTGAGACACCAATCGCTACACAGGAACCCCAGGGGGACGAAGCAGTTGGGGTGGGGGTGCTTGGCTGCGGCTTGTGGGCACAAGGCAAAGAGTCTCAGCTTGGGCGCAAACTCTCAAACATGGATCGCGCGTGCTTGCATGACAAAATCAACTCTGAAACATTCAGAGGAAGGAAAGGAGTGAAGGGGAACGGGGGGTGATAGTACACAGAGGAGGAAGGGTGCAGTCTGCCAATAAGAGAAAGGTTGCAGATCGTGCCGAGTCCAGAATCATACTCTGCCGTGCTCTGGCATCAAGCGAGATGAGTCCAAAGTCACGTAGTGATAATAACTCACCCCCAATCTTCCCTACCCCCCTCTTTAACCCCGTCCAACGTTGTCAGCCCCTTCTGCCTCCCCCGGCCTCAATCTTCTCCCAGTGTCAAGCTAACAACGCCACTGACATCCCCAATAGCGCCGTTCCCCAGCTGATGGGTCGATGGAAGCGTTTATTCAGCTGCAGGCTAGCGGCAAGTATGTCCCAACCCGATAGAAATGATGGCAACGTCAGTGGGGAAGGGCAAGGCCTGAGCCTGAATATCCCCCCTGATATAACGGGCCATCGGGTTCCAGACCGTTTAGACAGACGACGCGCGGCCGTGACTTTGGGATCCTCGAAACCGCCATTTGCCTCCATTTTGTTCCAGTCATTAGTGGGCAAGTCAGCGTCAACCCTGTTCACAGATGTATTCCCTGATCTCCCTGGGCAGTGTGTTTATTTTTGGTCCCCTCTCTCCCTACCCTCTGTGGGCCTCGATCCACATTCTTCCACTCACAAGCCTAGCTGCTCGAGCAGGGCTGTTCGAGTTCCTGCTGAAGGGCCATCGTGATGCTTTTTCTGTCCACGACGAGACCTCAGATCGCGTGTTGTGCCAGACTCTGAAGACGGAAACTCTTCCGTCTCAGAGTTGCTCTGCATTAATTCTTTGTGAACGTGTCTGGTGGCCAGTGTGGAACACACACACACACACACACACACACACACGCACGCACGCACGCACGCACGCACGCACACACACACACACACACACACGCACTGCAGAAGAAAGTAGGGTCCATCTCAACGTAACTACGCTGCAGATTCTGTGTAAAATGTCGATTTGTTTTTAGTCTTCTGTAGTTTGAGGAAGACCATCTTTGAGAATAGCTCTGTCTCAGAGAAGAAAGCATCTATAAATAAATATGTAAAATAACGCCGTCTTCGCGAATGCTTCAACGCTCAACTGGGAACACTGGCGATTGCCAGACGATGAGTGAAACATTGCCTCTGACAGCTGTCGTGACTGTACTGGAAGACAAAAAACTTCCTCTCTGGACAAGTCTTTGCTGATATTCCTGAAGGCATCCGTTGAAACACCAACACGATGGAAGGGTCCTGCCAGGAATAAAAAATGTTTTATCCCAGGTGTTGATTTGCTTAGTTCAGGAGCTGTGTGAGAGTCGAGGTGGCCGTCCTGGGCTGTCCGTCCTAACGAGCATTATGGTTTCCGTGGACGTAAAGCAATACTGAACCATGCTTCGGCATTGGTCTCAGCTTGTCCCTAATATGTCAACCGACATCCGAGGACCGTTGATTTGCTCTAAATAGGCAGCTGCTCAGTTCTGGTTTAGCCACGAAAAGAACCTCTGGCAGGGATGTTTTCTGTGTTTTGTTGAATCTTAGGCCCAGCTACGCTTGAGTTATATGTTTGTGTTTAAATTGTGTAAGAAAAAATATAATAGCCAAAATTCCACGGTGATTGAGTAATCAAAAATCTTGGCCTACAGTGCTCCACTGCAGTCTTTGCGAGGGTGCGGTCTGATTGGCCAGGTCAGGTGTGACATTAATCGGACAGAATGGAATGGAAAACAATGGCACTTTGTGCTTCATGGAGTATTGTGGCGGTCGAGCCTGGAAGACGTTATCAACCTGAATTTGAAGATTATTTTTTGTCTGAACACACTTCCTTGCTTTGTCTGTGCAATATATATTCTTTTAAAATAATGCTTGTGGTATTAGCACGTTATTGCACGCTTTTAGACTGTGAATCTTGTGTGTGTGTGTGTGTGTGTGTGTGTGTGTGTGTGTGTGTGTGTGTGTGTGTGTGTGTGTGTGTGTGTGTGTGTGTTGTTGTTGTTGTTGTTGTTCGAGTCTGGCACTCACATTTTCCTTTGAATGGAATAAATAAGTACTTCACACATATACACTATGCACACACACACACACACACACACACACACACACACACACACACACACACACACACCACATAACAAGGCACATAATACATCGGTTTATTTTCCCTTTCCTTCAGTAAACTGGTCCTGAATTAAAATTAAAAACAACTCCGTTTCAAAGGTCCATTAGCATTTACCCCACGGTTGTTGGGATTATACATGTGTACTATATTAATTCAACATCCTTCTCTCTCCCGCTGTACCTGAAGTGCAGCTGTCGCCTATCCAGATCAACAGGAAAACCCACACCTCGGCCACTTCAGTGCCAACGTCGAGTTCGGCACGCACTCCCACACATCTGCATGCACGACATGTGACAAATACACTGTATTGGGGGACAGGGGGCGATAAGGGGGGGGGGGGGGGGGGGGGGGGGGGGGGGGGGGGGGCGGTGGGCAGGGGGAGGGGTCGAGGGAAGGGGAAGCCCGTAAGAGTGCACGAGCTTTGTGTGTATAGATTCGCAGGTGTGGAGGTGAGTTGATAATGAACAGGTAAAGACAAAGACCCCCCCCCCCCCAACCCATCCCACCCCCTACCCGCCCAACAACAAACAAACAAAAGGGGGGGGGGGGGGAGGGGGAGGGGGGTTCTGGTTTTATTTGGTTTTCACGAGATGTTACTGAAACTGAAGGCTGGAAGTCATGTATGGAAAAGAATACATATGTATTAGTTATTGCAAACCCATGACATTGAGTTAACTGGGTTGTGTGCGGTGTAAGCTATTCATGTTGAACGTAATATATGGGTACTAAATCAATTTCATTTGATTATCTTTCAGACAGATAACAAACAGAGGAGGAGGAGGACATGTTATTAAATGTTTGAGGATGGAGGCAAGGAGACAACTGGTTAGGAAGGCAAAAAGAAGTAACTGATGAGAGGAAGGGACGATGATTTTAAATAGACGACACAGAACATGTGCATTGTTTCAATGGAAACACCTTTCTGGTGCAACAGACAGGTAATACACAAACGAACTATAACAGATGAAAGGTGTCTACTTAAAAGGCAAATGGCCGAGGAATGAAACGAGAAAACAAGTTGGGAAGGAGGGGGGAAGCTGAGTAATAAATAGTTGCAGAAGGAGGCGAACCTGAAGAAAATAGATGGAGAAAGGCGAGAACCAGTGGGGAGAGAGGGACAAGGCGAGAACTGGAGGAAGGGACAAGGCAAGAACACCAGGAAGGAACAAGGTGAGAACTGGAGGAAGGGACAGGGAGAGAACTGGAGGAAGGGACACGGTGAGAACTGGAGGAAGGGACAAGGCCAGAACACCAGGAAGGAACAAGGTGAGAACTGAAGGAAGGGACAGGGAGAGAACTAGAGGAAGGGACAAGGAGAACTAAAGAAAAGAACAAGGCGGGAAATCTCTCTCTCTCTCTCTCTCTCTCTCTCTCTCTCTCTCTCTCTCTCTTCTCTCTCTCTCTCTCTCTCTGCACACTTATTTGGATTTTGTTTTGTTGTACCGACTGTTCCTATATTAGTCATCAAGGATATATTTGCAAAATAACCGATTTGTGCTTAAATCTTTGTCCTTGTATAATACAGTATCATCATCATCATCATCGCACGCACACACACACACACACACACACACACACACACACACACACACACACACACACACACACACACACACACATAACATAGACACTTCAATCGGACGGTCCTCATTAAAAAAGGATTACATGATAGATTTTGAAGGCGGAAAAATTCAGTCCCATACACACGTAAGCTGATGAGAAGCTGCTCAGACTGACAGAACAAAAACAAGCTTACAGAGCTGCAGACGAAAATGGAACAAAAATCCTTGTGCGTGATTTGTGGGGTAGGAACAAACAGATCCCATTGCTAGTCATATTGACTCAGGGAAAAAACGGAACTAGATGGCTTAGCACGCGCGCTGCGCCAGAGGCAAAATTCAGAGATGTTTTCAATAGAGCACGAAAAGTTTCCCTCTGATATGTTTAAGGCTAATAACGGGAGGAAAGGTGTGCAACAAATCAAATATTTGACTATTGGACGGACAGGTTTGAACAGTAAGCAACCTTTAGCAGTTTCCACAAGGATACTTGTGGGTACTTTTTAAAGGGCAAGGGTTGGGGTGGGGGAGGAATTAGAGGTTAACATCCCGAGAATCAGTAAATACTTGCTTTTTTTGTTGTTGCTTTTTTTTCATTCTGACCGTTGAAACAGTTGATTTTGTTTAATATTCATAAATCTTTTTTCGTGAACTTCTTTCTTCTTTCAAAAGAGACGTCCTGGGCAAGACGTACGGAGATGATTTGATTATAAATTTATACGATGACTATAAGCCTATACATATATAAAGAAGGGGCGAGGACGTACAGAGCTCAGGAGCTGTGTAAAAGTCGAGGTGGCCGACCTGGGCTCCCCGTCCTTAATAGTCCTTATGACCTCTGTGGACCTAAGTCAACATTAAACTTGAACTCACATCAGAGCGCAGCAACTGTGTGAAAGTCGAGGTGGCCGCCCTGGGCTCCCCGTCCCTAATAGTCCTTATGGCTTCTGTGGACGTAAAGCAAATTTGAACTTAAACTCACAGCAGAGCACAGGAGCTGTGTGAAAGTCGAAGAGGCCGTCCTGGGCTCCCCGTCCCTAATAGTCCTTATGGTCTCTGTGGACGTAAAGCAACGCTCAACTTGAACGTAGATTAGAAATGCTCCATGTCCGTTATAACACCGTGGGGAGATGAATCACTGTCATTTTACCAACTGCTATCATACGCCCCAAGCTTGGTTGATTAAATCAATGTCCTATTACCAGCTACCGTGTTATAATGCTGTCCTGAGTTTTGGTTGCATGAGCAGTCGGAAGCCGTCGCTCGACGGAGTACAGTGGATGAGCAGGCCAGGCGTCTTCCAGAAATACGTGAACCATCTCGGCCAAATCACAATTGTTTCCCAACACTCTCTCTCTCTCTCTCTCTCTCTCTCTCTCTCTCTCTCTCTCTTCTCTCTCTCTCTCTCTCTCTCTCTCTCTAACGTATTCAGCAGCATCAACATCAACGCGTGACACATTGACATTAGAGACTGAGGAGTGTCCTATACTTTTAAGCTGCAACATCACCAGAGCAACAACCGGATGAATGTTTAATGCTCCTCCAGACCTGAACCAAAATCAATTCCAACTTGCCTTACAGCACAGAGTCGTTGAAGGAAGTCGTGTAGAACAAGAAGAGAGGAGAGATGGGGAGAGAGAGAGAGAGAGAGAGAGAGAGAGAGAGAGAGAGAGAGAGAGAGAGAGAGAGAGGAGAGAGAGAGAGAGAGAGAGAGAGAGAGAGGCAGAGGCAGAGGCAGAGAGACAGAGACAGAGACAGAGAGAGACACACAGACACAGACAGAGAGAGACAGAGGTACAGAGACATACAGAGAGAGGCAGACAGAGAGATTAACTATAATTATAGCTAAAACAAATCAGTTAAATTTAAAAACAGAACAAAAAACGCTTGGGTCTTAAAAGTGTGCCTGTGTAAGCCTACTGCAGTTAGCCATTCTCTCTCTCTCTCTCTCTCTCTCTCTCTCTCTCTCTCTCTCTCTCTCTCTCTCTCTCTCTCTCTCTCTCTCTCTCTCTCGCCCCTCCTCTCTCTCCCTCTCCCTCTCTGTCTCTCTCTGCGTGTTTCTGGTTATGGATTCAGATCCTCAGAACATAGCAGCGAGTATGCCTCAGGCCACTTGCGTTGTCAATAACTAGAAACTGTTGGTTTCGTTACTAGAATGCTCTACTTTCTTTCTTCTTCTTCTTTTTTTAAATAAAAAAGCAGCCATGCGTGACCGAAGCACACATATATTTGTTTCAAATCGTGGTAG
>JABMCL010000438.1:1462500-1477500 GCA_018857735.1 Alviniconcha marisindica | reverse complement strand
CACCGGCAGAGAGAAAACCCACAACCACAGCACAGGCGTTCCTTTGTCACCCACCTGGGCGGGTGCTAAGTGCCGTGTTGTTGCCTGTGTGGCTCCCCACAGGTCCCCGACACTGGGGGGTAAACACGGCAACACACAGACAGCAAATTGCTCCCCCATTTCGCCAGGCTAATCAGAGGAAATAGCTAATGATGGCGCCTACCCGTTACCTTCAAGTCTCTCTCTCTCTCTCTCTCTCTCTCTCTCTCTCTCTCTCTCTCTCTCTCTCTCTCTCTCTCTCTCTCTCTCTCTCTCTCTCTCTCTCTTCAAGGTTCTCTCTCTCTCTTTCTGGCCGTGGATCCTGGGTATTCTTTCAAAAGGTAGAATGTGTGACATAATGGCGCTTCGGTGATTTTTCTAGAGCGACATACCAGTAGAAAATTGGATGCACACGTGGGAAGAGTAGTATATACGCCTCTTGTCCCCTCCACTGGGGTGTGTGTGTGGGGGGGGGGGGGGGGGGGGGGTGGGCAGGGGGAAAAGGGGGTGTGTTTGGGGGGGGGGGGGGGGGTTTTTTTTAACCTTTCCCCTTCGATGATTTGCTAGAGCGAGTTTCCAGCAGAAAATTGGCTGCACACGTGGGAAGACTAATATATACACCTATTGTCCCAGTCACTGAAGGGGGGGGAGGGGGGGGGGGGGGGGGGGGGGGGGAGTGAGAGAGGGGAAAAGGGGAGGATGTGTGGGTGGGTGGGGAAGAATGGGACGGAAGGGGGGGGGGTTGTTAAGAGCAATGGCACTTCGACGATTTTCCGGAACGAGATATCTGTAAAAAACTGGCTTCAAACGTGAGAATAATTATAAATAATACATGTACAACTCTTGTCGTAGTCACTGAAAAGGGCAGGGACGGGAGGGGAAGGGAGTGAGAGGATAGAGAATGCGGGGGGGGGGGGGGGGGGCGGATGTGGAGGGGGGGGGGGGGGGGGGTGTAACAAAGGCGACAAAGACTAGCTAGAGCAAAGACCTCTTGCGGGGGAAACAGACGACAGGTATAGCGGAGATGATATCATGGAGCACTGGCTATCAGAGCAAATGATGATGATGATGATGATGATGATGATGATGATGATGATGATGATCAATTTTATAACGCATGATTCCATTAATTTGAACGCTCAGTGCTCTGAAGGAGGTGGATTGAAAGGGGGGGGGGGGGGGGGAGGAGGGGGAAATAGAGAAGAAGTCATAATACTTAAAATTATTAAAAACAAAAAAGGCGCATGGGGCACAGTCATTCACAGAACAGGTTGGCTTTCAGACGTCTGCCCAACGCCAAGGAGTCTGCTTGCCTGATTGACGGGGGAATGCATGCTCACGATGACTGTCGTGGAAGCGTTGTGTACAATAAGCATCTACGCGCATGCATTTATAACTCAAAACAGTTCGAAGCCTTCAATCTTCAGCTAATGCGGACGACAAATTCTCATCCAGGGAAATCAAACAAACAAAATTCTGGCCTCCTCTCAATCGACATCGCAACGACACGTAGCGAGGTGCCAAAACTAACCGCTGTAACCAACAGGAGGGTGGGAGAAGGGGCTCACTTCACCAGCAGTCTTCTTCTTTTTCTTCCTCTGTGTTACCGTCGTTCGGAATGGGTGGGAAAAAAACAGGAGAATTTGGAGGGACGGAGAGAGAGAGAGAAAGAGAGAGAGAGAGAGAGAGAGAGAGAGAGAGAGAGAGAGAGAGAGAGAGACGCACGGTAAAGGTGAGAAAAGAAGTACGCCTTGTTTGATGAGGACAATGCGTCTTGCGTCAAAGGTGTAAGGTTTTAAGGAAGAGTTTGCGCCAGGGTCATTTGCCAGGACTAATCGTTGTTGCCTTTCCGTACACGTGGGAACAAGAAAGCGGGGCGGGTGGGGGGGGGGGGGGGGGGGGGGGGGGGTGTACGGAGGAGGAGGTGTGCGAAGAGAGGTGGAAGAACGAAGGATGGGAGGAAGGGGGCTGCGTGCGCGGCAATCCACAGAGTGTAACACAAACAAACAAACAAACAAACAAGGGAGCTAATTAGCGCTCGAAAGACGTCACACAAACACAACAAAGACCCGAGTCGCCTACGGTAACTAACACCTGTCATACGAGTAAATGCATGGTACGTAAACTCCACCAGAGGTACATCCTCTGGATGTACAATGCATCCTCTGGATGTACAACAACAATAACAACAACAAACAAACAAACAAACAAAATTAAAAAAAAAAACGTACGCTAAAGAGAAATAGCAGCAAGACATCATCAGACTTACGGCTGGCATCGACGCACTACACTGTCCATATAATCAGAAAACACAGAGTCCTGCTTCTTCTTCCTTTTATTTGAAATATGTTTCACAGTAATGATGTTAGACTGATCTTAACATGATCAAGGTAACAACGTATGTCAATAAAATGCATCAACAGAACAACAAACCTAGAGATTAACAGTAGGAAACAAATCTAAATGGGGGGGGGGGGGGGAGGATTGACTGGTTCAAAAGCAAGATCCAAACACAGAAAGTTACCACACACACACACACACACACACACACACACACACACACACACACACAAACTGACGCTGATTTTAATGAGACGAAAACAGAGCTAATTTTAATGAAACGATACAAAACGTTTTGTATTGTCTCCTGAAAATTACTGTTCTTTTTTCCAACCATCTGTGTCTTTGTATATAGATGAAAAGACAAGAAATAGTTTTTTAACGTCAACTGAGTCAACCGTGTATCAGGGGGAACAATTCAACGAGAGTCATACGCACAGGGAAAAACAGACAGACAGACGGACAGACAGAGAGACAGACAGGCAGGCAGGTACACTGACTGACAAAGACGGTTGGGGTGGAGAGTTACAAACATACAGGTGCAGTCAGAGACAGAGAAAGTTATAGGTATAATTATTTTCAAATGATCCTTTTTGCTTTGAAAACTGGCACATACGAAAAGTATGAGCAACACGGAGAGAGAGAGAGAGAGAGAGAGAGAGAGAGAGAGAGAGAGAGGAGAGAGAGAGAGAGAGAGTTAAGCTGCAAATGACCCGAAGTGTGAAGGACTTTTCGCAACTGTCGGCAAAATCAGGATCGGGGTGTGAGGGGTGGGCGGGGGTGGGGGGTGTTTTTTTGGCCAAGGAGCTAAATACACAACTGGAACTGAATCATGACACGCCACTGGAACTGAATCGTGACAACAAATATTTTTGGAAAAGTAAAACTTCCTAGAATTCCAGCACAAACTGTCGACAGGTTTGCATAAGTAGAAGGACCCTTAAAAACTGTGTGACTCAGTGAGTGAAAACAAAACACTATTTCAGCCACCGGAAAAGTAAGCAGCGGATTCAATACTAACAGTTACGAGTAAAGAAAACCATTTAATGTCATTAACTCAGAAACGTTTGGTAATCCGTCCTCAGTACCGCGCTTACCTGCTCTTGGTAATGATCACAAGTACTACCTGAGTTATTCAAATATAGTTTACATCGGTTGCATAGTGCAGTGTACCAAAAGCTACCCCCCTTCCTCTCTCTCTCTCTTTATCTCTCTCTCTCTCTCTCACTCTCTCTTCCCCCCCCCCTCCCTCGTTCTCTCTTCTCTCTCTCTCTCTCTCTCTCTCTCTCTCTCTCTCTCTCTCTCTCACACACACACACACACACACACACACACACATTTCAACATACACCTGTTCCACCCCACCCATGCCTCTGACGCTAACGGTGAATTAGTCATAAACTCGCCTTCACCGCTTTAACCTATTAATGCCCCCCTGTGAAACCGAGAAAAAAAGGGAGTGTCTCAAACAGATACAGCTCTTCTCGTGAATGTCATGCCGTTGTCGGTTTCCGGAGCTGACGCTTTGAGTGAAAACCTATATTAGACAGGTTTTCCTGTGAGTTTTTGAGGTTTTGTTTTGCTGTTGTTGTTGCTTTTCCTTTTCTCAGTTTCCGGAACTGAAGTCTTGAGTAAAAAAACCAGTATTAAGTAGGTCTTCCCGCGAGTGTGTTTGTTTGTTTGTTGTTGTTGTTTTGTCTTTGTTGTTGCCACCCCCCCCACCCCCACTCCCCTTTTCTCAGTTTCTAAAGCTGAGGTCTTGAGAGAAAATTTGTATTAATCTGCACTTCCCATGAGTTTATTTTTGTTTTTAGTGTGTATGTGTGTATGTGTGTGTGTGTGTGTGTGTGTGTGTGTGTGTGTGTGTGTGTGTGTGTGTGTGTGTGTGTGTGTGTGTGTGTGTATGGGTGTGTGTGTGTGTGTGTGTGTGTGTTTTCTCTTCTCCTCCTTTTCTCAGTTTTCGGAGCTGAAGCCTCGAAGTGTAAAACCCAAATTAAACGATAATGCAGACTAACGTTTCTATTGCTTGCTTTGGTTTGGTTTGGTTTGGTTTTCGCTCTTCATTCCATTGCTTCGTTCCCGCTCTTCTACGTGAGTCAGTCGCAGCCGGCATAGTCGCCGGCAATGTCGCACAGAGTCTCCGAGACACCCACCGCCACCAGCCATATTTCACTATCTCCCGCGCGTCCAGAAGGGCTGCGCATCAAAGAAACCCCTGTACAGATATGAGGCAAATAAATTCTCCTTTACAACTCCCCACACTCACTCTTACGTCACGTGGTCCCTCCGTGGTGACCCCTGCTACCATAGCAACCCGATAGAGGTCGGGGGATGGGGGGGTGGCTGGGTGGAAGGGATGAATGGGTAGGTAAGCAACTGCAGCGGTCTCACGGAATGTCGGTAAAAGGGTTTTGAAGTCATTTCGCTGCGACGCTACTTGCGTATGTGTAGAACAACAGCAAACTTGAGGCTTCCCCGTCCATTTAGTCCAGTGTAGACGGGTGCCTATACGTTATATATTATATATACGGTGAAATAGGTCAAGACTCTTGCATTGTTTTTGTTCGTTGTAGTGAGGTTAGGCTGGTCAGTGAACGACGTCGGTTCGGCGGTTCCCTGCTTTATAAGGCTCTCCTTTCCCTTTTTGAGTTGTGGTTTGTGGAAACCGTTTTGGGACTTTGCCCCACACTCCGAGCATCGCTTTCCGGCACCTTCCTCCAGGAGGAAGGATAGGAGGAAGGATGTCGTAAACCAGTACTTCAGTTTGATTTTGCCCCTCGCTGATTTTTTAGTAAAAGAGTAAAACGGCTCTCATCGCTGCCCATATTAACGCGAATATCATTCTGGCTGTGACAGTATAGCATTAGGTGTGTGTGTGTGTGTGTGTGTGTGTGTGTGTGGGGGGGGGGGGGCGGGGGGGGGGGGTGGTGTGTGTGTGTGTGTGTGTGTGTGTGTGTGTGTGTGTGTGTGTGTGTGTGTGTGTGTGTGTGTGGTGTGTGTGTGTGTATCTTCTCCAGCCACCCACCACCCACCCACTCCCCTCCACCCACCACTCACCTTTTGGGATCTCGGTCCCAGCCCAGCAAAGATTATAAATACAGGTATGTTCAATCTTTGAGCCCACGTGAGCCGGTTTGGCCTAGCGGTATGGCGTTAGGCTGGTAAGCGGAAGGACCTCGGTTCGATACCGCTTCGGCTCTCCTTTCTCTTCAAAAAGGTTGTGGTTTGTGGACACTGTCTTGTGACTTTGTCCATCACTTCCTACTGAAACATTAAAATGGCTCTCATCGCTGCCCATCTTAATGCAGAAGTCATTCTGGTGGTGACAGTGTAGCGATAGGTATATAATCTCCCTCTCCCCCCACCTCCATACCCCCTTCTCCCCCTTCTCCCCGTCCCTAATAAGCCGTACGGTTTCTGTGGACGTTAAGCACCATGTTTACTTACTTACTTCTTTGAGCCCAGAACCTCTCCGGAGACAACTCGGCATTAAGTACTTCTAGCAGGAGGTGTTTTGTTAGCTATGGTTTCATCATCGAGAGTGGCGACATACCTTTGCTCGACTAAGCTGAATCTCCAGTGTATGCAGGTCCAAGATCTGAACTGCCCTTTTTTGTTTACCTCTCTTAAATTTGGGAACAGGTCAGCTGTGTTTTGCGTCTTGTTTTGTCGCCAGCCTGACTACATCTGAGGACCTTAATCCTCATTCGCATCGTATGCTTTTTCGCGTCGGTCACTGCAAAATAAACCACCGCGCTAACCCGAGTGCCTTTCTCCGCTCCTACATACCCAGAAGACACCACCTTAATGCCGGTAAACTTTGTTTTTGCCGTCATAGGTTACCTACCCCTGCGGACTCGAGGAAGGTGTCATCGTGAAGAGTTCGGAAGAAAGATATATATATATAGAAACGAAGCGAGAGAGGACTGAGTTGAGAGAGGGGGAGTGGGGTCGCAGGAGATGGAGGGGGGATGGATGGGGGACGGGGGTCCCATTTCAAGAGTGGAGGAGGTGGTGGGGCGGGGTTAAGGCATTGAGCGGAAAGGTTTGTGTCGTGGCATCACGTGTAAACAACTGCGTGTCGTCGAAGTATCTTTTGATCCTGCCGCGCACTATATCTTACCTTTCGCTTTGATTGTATAAAAGGCTTCCCGATCGACATCAACCCCCTACTCCGAGGGACTAAAGCGGGTTTGTGAGGGGGACACGAGAGCGCTTTTTATGAACGCCTGGTGCCCCCACAGTCATAATTTTCCTGTGGAAAATCCTGTCGTAAATCATTGGACATCGGGCCTTCAGCATTCACTGAACGCGAGCAGTACGAACACTCACACTGATGGTGCTGGAGTGTTTGAATTTATTATGCTTGTAGTGCATGTACATGGAGAAAATGAAGCGGTCGGGATCTGTAGGCTTTTGCTCAGTAGTTTTTAGGTTGAAAAAAAGAAGAAGAAAAAGGTTGGTGGGTGATGCAAACTTAGTCGTTAGAAAGAAGCAACTGTTACCAAACACTGTGACACATGCACTCACATGTGCACACTTGCGCGCGCGCACTCACACACACACACACACACACACACACACACACACACGCGCGCGCGCGCGCGCGCGCACACACACATACACAGGCACGCACGCACGCACGCACGCACACACACACACACATACACATGTACGCATCATAGTCCACGGACACTGAAGCACACGCACCTTGAAACACACACACCACACACACACACACACACACACACACACACACACACACACACACACACACACACTGAGAAAGAATGCGAGCTCAAAGATTTGACGAAGAAGGATACTTTAGCAGGACCAGACCTGAGGTCGGGGGACGGGGGGGGGGGGGGGGGGGGGGGGCGTCCGGTTGGGTTCTGCCCCCCCCCCCCCCCTTCAAGCCAAAGGGTGGTTGCTGCCTCTCTGTGTCACTGTGTGTGTGTGTCATTGTTTGTGCGATTTCAATTCAGGAAGTGATACTGGTATAGTTGTAGATCAGGTTTACTACTGTTTATTACAGAGATCAAGGCAACGCATGTTTTACATATGCCAAACACTTGCGCTAACAATCTTAAACAAAAACCAAGACTAAAAACATATAAGAGGCCAGGAGAGGCCACCAGTGTATCGCACGAATGCTGAAACTGTACCCCTGCCTCTTCAGGGTCCCCTTTTCCCATCTGCCAGGTTCGGCCCCGAGTAGTACCAAAAGCCCGCAGTGGGCGGATGAGTCTACATTCAGCTCGGGATAGACGACGATGATGATGATGACAACGACAAAGCAGACGTAAGTTAAAAAAGCAAAGAAAAAAAAAGTAATCTTTTCACCTTGTGCTTAACGCAAAGTTAATCATGCTGGTTGCATCTTGCTGGAACACGTACAGTATAGATATATCAGACAGAAGAACAAAAGGAGAAGAAGAAGAAGGGAGGTTAGGGTGGACTGGGTTCAAGGTTGTAATAATCGCATGCTCATTCTGCTTTAATCAATACCCCCCCCCCCCCCCCACACACACACACACACACACCACACACTCTTCCCTCCGACCCCCATCCCCACACCACCTCCTACACCCCCCACCCCCCCACACCCCCACCCCCAAAAAAATCAACTCTTTAGCTTGGCCTCAGTGACAACATGCTGTAGCTGCAAACGGTTTCTCTCCCCTGGAGCGGTATTTTTGCTGGCTGAGTGCTCCCCCTTTTCAGACCTCCTCCACTCTGGCCTTAATATCCGTTTTGACCGGAAATGAACTTCGTCTCGCAAAACATATTTATCGCCATCAAAATGCACTCCCTCTTCTTGAACGGCGGCTGTGAATCGGTCGCCTTGGGGAAGGTGGCGGGGACCCCCTCTTCAAGATCTTGTCGATGACAACAACGACCAGGAGGAGTTAGTCCTCATTGTTGATTTGTCCTCAGCGTGGGTGTCGCCGCGGCCACTGTGAGGAAGAAGCTGTAAGATTTCCGACTTTGGAGCGGTGTGTGATGAAGTTTGGTCCCGTCGAAAATAGCTGTCTCATTTGACAGACACTTTGGTTCAACTTATACTCACTCGATTGCCTTTTTCTTTAACGCTGCTACGCCGGTACCTTACTGGTTGTTGCAACTGGCTGCGTGTGCATTGTATCAAAGATTATAAATACAAAGATTTGTATTTATAATCTTTGACTTTATGCAAACATAGATATGCGAGTGTGCGCATCTGATGTTTTCAACGTTAGTGTTTTGTGTTTGGTTGGTTTAGGTTGTTGCTGTGTGTTTTGTTGTTGTTGTTGGCTGTTGTTTGTTTGTTTGTTTTGTTGTTGTTGTCTGTGTTTCTTTGTTTGTTTTTGTTTCGTTTGTTGTGGTAGTGGTTTGTGTGTGTGTGTGTGTGTGTGTGTTTGGGGGTAGGGGTAATTCTACATGTGTATGAATTGTCAAACTCTGATTGATGGTGGTAGGGCGATTTATTAAGTTTTACTTGTAAAAGTTAACCTTTCTTGGAACTGTTATTCAAGCGAAGATTTAAAAAAAAAATCTTCACATGAATCAAATCTTCTACTCATTCACATCAGTTTTAATTACCCTGATCTTGTTTCAAGGTCACATGGTCGGATTTTTAAATTTTTTAAATTTTTAATCGGTCGGATTTATTAGGCATTTCGTATTCGGACAAGTTTAAACTCGTAGGGTTTTATTATGGTCAAGATTATACACACACACACACACACACACACACACACACACACACAACACACACACACACACACACACACACACACACACACACACTGCTTTTGGTGACTGCTACGGATGCATCTCAAAAAGCCAATCTGACACCTTTTCGACTTTGACAGAATCGCTAACTTTGACTCTCTCTCTCTCTCTCTCTCTCTCTCTCTCTCTCTCTCTCTCTCTCTCTCTCTCTCTCTCTCTCTCTCTCTCTCTCTCTGAGGCCGTTACGTTAGCATGGAATGTTTAACTTCTGAAGGAATTTCCATGAAACTGAAGGTTACAGTGGCGTCGGAGAGATGAAAGAGAACATCGCATTTTTCAGCCTTGGCAAAATCTTATCATTACATATCCAGTCGAGTTCAAGCTTTCTACGTTTGCTACACATGTGAACATGACATTGATGCTGTTACTGTTCATATTTTGTTGCTGAGTGCTAGGCTGTTTTTGTTTTTGTTGTTATTGCCAACCATAGTCAAGGTTCGGTCGGCCCTTGGGGGAAACCAGCGAGAGACACAAGGGATATTTGCAGCCAAGAAAAAAAAGTGATACAAATGAAGCTACTGAGCTAGGGGTCAAGATGGGTGAAGAGGTCGTGAAAGGGGGAGGGGGGAGGAGGAGACAGAGAGGGGGCTGGAAATGTGGGAGGGGGAGAGGGGAGAGAGAGAGAGAGAGAGAGAGAGAAGAGAGAGAGAGAGAGAGAGAGAGAGAGAGAGAGAGAGTTTCTTTTTCTTTTTTCTTTCTTCATTTTCTTTTTTCTTTTTCTTTTTCTTTCTTTTTTCTTTTTCTTTTTTGTTGTTTTTTGCCTGGAGGGCGCGATGCTTTTCTTCACTACTTTGATCGCTCGTCTGTGGAGAGTCTTGTGTGTCCCTTCAGTTTGTTTTTGTTAAGTTTTGTTAAGAGCAAGTCTCTCTTTTCCAGAGGACGGCCGAGGGGTGGAGGTAGGGGAGCTAAGAAGAGGTCTACTAGTTCAGTTTCATATAAAAATGAGCCCCCCCCCCCCCCCCCCCGCCCTCCCAACCCCACCCCCACCCCGCCCCCAGCACCCCACACCCCCGTGTGGATTGAAGGAGAGGACGTTGGACGGATAAGCAATGCGTCACATGGTGGAGGAGATGGACATTGGACAGACAGACAATGCTCTGCATGATGGAGGAAGAGAACGTCGGATAGACAAAAATGTACCGCAAGCTCACAGAGGAAAAGAATACTGCAACAGAGCCCTTAAGATGCATGGATGGATTGGCCGGAAGTAGGAGTTTGGAGGGACGGAGTCTAGTTGATGGAGGAAGAGAGAGTTGGACGGACAAAGAATTGGACCGCGTGTTTCTTGAAGAACAGGAAGTTGCATGGGTACAGATTTGGACCACGCGGTTCATACAGAAGAGGAGGTTGGATTGATAAAGAACTGGACTGCATGGTTCTTAAAGAAGAGGAGATTATATGGACAAAGAATGGAACTGCATGGATCATTAAGAAGAGGAGATTAGATGGACAAAGAATGGAACTGCATGGATCATGAAGAAGAGGAAATTAGATGGACAAAGAACTGAACTGCGTGGTTCTTAAAGAAGAGGAGATTAGATGGACAAAGAATGGAACTGCATGGATCATGAAGAAGAGGAAATTAGATGGACAAAGAATGGAACTGCATGGATCATGAAGAAGAGGAAATTAGATGGACAAAGAACTGGACTGCATGGTTCTTAGAGAAGAGGAGATTAGATGGACAAAGAATGGAACTGCATGGTTCTTAAAGAAGAGCAGATTAGATGGACAAAGAACTGGACTGCATGGTTCTTAAAGAAAAGGGGATTAGATGGACAAAGAATGGGACTACTTGGTTCATGAAAACGAGGAGATTAGATGTCGTACCTTATGTGCCTTTTTAACGGGAGTAATATTGAAAAGACTAACTCTTCGAAGATCTGTGTTTCATGTTTGTGTGTATGTTTTGTTTTGTGGATTGACTTGCGAAAGGATATTATATCTATAAGAGTGCGTTTGCTTATGACTGAGTTTGATTGTCTTGAATTGACCTTGTGTGGTTGACAGGACGTTAAAATCCAGTTACTAACTAACTCACTCTTCAGCAGTTCTGAACTGAAACTAAAAATGATTGTTGGTCTATCGGCGGAGACATTTTGCAGCTCACTAGAACAATGATGCTTATAGTCGTTGTTCTCTTTGCGAAGATTTTGCACAATAATATTTCTACGCCTGGAATAATACCTCAAGATCACCAGCTCTTTTTGCTTCACTGCCATTTAATTGACTCTCATTCAGTTGCCGGCAAGTTCGCAGTTATGTGCAGTCACCCTACAAGAATATCTGTAACTAATAAATCAGTTTCCCGTGCAGCTATATTAACCGTGCAACAACAACAAAAAAAGCTTGTTGGATGTATGTGCCTGCGCCCCCGCCCCCCTCCCCCTCCCCCCACCGCCAAAAAAAAAAAAAAAAAAAAAGAGCTGAGGGGACTTCATGGGTAGGCAGCATTCTGTTCACTTCACTCTCCCACAATGCCGCGAAAGAAACTGACTAACAACTGGGTGTAGCTTTCTTTTGATTGGCAGCTGCGCGAGCGAAATTGGCACGATCGCCGCCGAAGCTGCCCTCACTTCTCCCCGGTTCCCCACCCGTCCACCCCACCCCTGTAGCGACAATGGCGCAGGGAGAAGGGGGGGGGGGGGGGGGCGGGAGGGTCGAGCCACAGACAGTAGCAACGCGCGAGCCCCCCAGTGAATGGCGGCGGTTGGAGGTTACGCTCTCCCGTAAAGCTCTCTCGCTTCTGGTTTTCACGCCTCAGTGCGCTCGGGGAGACTTCAACAAGACAAAAAAACCAACGTTGCTCTTGAGCCGGGTGATTTGGCGATTACATGCTCCAACGCGCACGAGGGTCGCTTTTGCTCGTGTGGGTTTGGGGAGCCGCGCCGCCTCTTCTCAGTGTTGTGGCGGTAGTAGCTGTAGCAGCAGTGGTAGTCTTTTCAGTAGTAGTAGCAGGCAGGGGCAGCAACATACGTTCGTGAGCTGATTTTGGCCTAGCGGTAAGGCGGTCGGTAGGCTGGTAAGCGGAAGGGCCTCGGTTCGATTCCGCTTCGGCTCTCCTTTCTCTTCAAAAAGGTTGTGGTTTGTGGACACTGTCTTGCGACTTTGTCCCTTACAATTAATGAAACGTTAAAATGGCTCTCACCGCTGCCCACCTTAATGCAGGAGTCATTCTGGTGATGACAGTGTAGCGAAAGGTATAAAAATTATGATCTTCGTCCCCAACCTCCATTCCCTAGTAAGCCTTGTGTACCATAAGGCTTACTAGGGAATGGAGGTTGGGGACGTGAAGCACCACGAAAGAAAGAACACCACGCCAGAGTTCAGGAGCTGTGTGAACGTCGAGGTGGCCGTCCTGGGCTCCCCGTCCCTAATAAGTCTTATGGCTTCTGTGGACGTAAAGCAACATTGAAATAAACGACGAAAACTCCAAGCACTGGTTCACGAAAAGCGTCCTTTAAAGGACGGATGCCGGAAAGCGCTGCTTGGAGATGCAGCTGACTGGCTGGGTGTACGGTCACGGTGTGTGTGTTTGTGTGTGTGTGTGTGTGTGTGTGTGTGTGTGTGTGTGTGTGTGTGTGTGTGTGTGTGTGTGTGTGCGTTAGAGCATGTGTGTGTGTGTGTGTGTGTGTGTGTGTGTGCGTTAGAGCAAGTGTGGTGTGTGTGTGTGTGTGGTGTGTGTGTGTGTGTGTGTGTGTGTGTCGTCTGCGTGTGTGTGTGTGTGTGTGTGTGTGTGTGTGTGTGTGTGTGTGTTCGTCTGCGTGTGTGCGTGTGTGTGTGCGCGCGCGCGTCAGAGCAAGTGTGTGTGTGCGCGCGCGCATCTACGTGTGTGTTGATGTGCGTGTGTGTGTGTGTGTGGTGGGGGGGGGGGGTATTAATGTTTCTGTAACAGCAAGTGTGTGTGAGTGTGAGTGTGTGTGTGGAAACTGACGATGTAAAAAGCAACCCAGTGTGTGTTAGAAAGAGATTAACATGAAAATATGTACAGATCTTTTTTTCTGGATATACAAAATTAGCCCCCCCCCTCCCCTACTCCCCCTTCCCCCCTCCCCTCCCCCTCCCCCTTCCCCCCCCCCCCCCCCTCCCCCCCCCTCCCCCCCCCCCCCCCCCCACCAGAAATAGGGTCCTTCGTGTATTGCCAGTCAGTTTTGGTGGCCAGTTGGGATGGTGTTAATCTTTCACCAATATGTGTCCATCACACACGTTCTCACAGCCACAGCCACTTTCATAAATATAATGTATATATACCCCACCCCTCTCTCTCTTTCTCCCTCTCCCTCTCTCTCTGTTCCTTGTCAATATACAGCCCACGGGCCATTCACTGGGTCTGCCACACGTCTTTGTTTCGCAGACTGTATGGAAATGGTGTAGTCGGCAATAGAAGGAGGCTGTCTCTCTCTCTCTCTCTCTATATATACACCTTTACAGCGATCACCGTGGAAGTATTTTATTGCGCTATAGTATCTTAATGCACCGGGTGAACCCCGGTATTCAAACACTGTAAGTTTATCATGAAACACTCGCCGGTACGTGCTCCGTGCATTGTAAACAAATTTCCTCTCTGTTTTTCCCCCTCTTTTTTTTTTCTTTTCTTTTTTTCGGGGGAGAGAGAGAGAGAGAGAGAGAGAGAGAGAGAGAGAGAGAGAGAGAGAGAGAGAGAGAGAGAGAGAGATCTTTAACGATTTTCATATCGTGAACTGGAGTGTGAAATGTTTAGTTTTTATGGTCTGCGGTGTGTACAATGGGGAATGTGTGCGGGTATAAAAATGGTACACCCCCGCCACCATTTTATTTTTTAATACAAATTATGAGTGTCGACACGAACGCTTGTTGCACTCAGCAGTTTCAGTCTATGTTCAACATTCACACACGCAGACACACACAACCACACACGCACGCACACACACACACACACACACACACACACACACACACACACACACACACACACACACACACACACTCACACACGCGCGCGCTCACGCACGCACGCACACAGACACACAGACACACAGGACACAACAACACACACACACACACACACACACACACACACACACACACACACCACGCAGCACCACACACACACACACACTGCACACACACACACACACACACCACACACACACACACACACAAACACAACACAAGAACACACACAACACACACACACACACACACACACACACACACACACACACACACACACACGACACACGACACAGAAAACACACACACACACACACACACACACACACACACACACACACACACACACACACACACGCGCGCGCGCGCGCGCGCGCGCGCGCGACACACACGACACAGAACACGGGTAGGAAGCAGGTGTGAGTGTGCGAGGGAACGGGTGGCATGGAATGTGGACTGACTGACGTGGACATAGACGTAGCTATCGTGTCCAACGGTGCGCTGGTTGAAACCGACAAGCACTATACCACCCCACAAGTGCAGTTTCCCCATGACAAGCGTCACGCGATCGAGACGCCTCTATTGCTTTATTGCTCCGTGTTTACAAGCGTGTCACTCTCACAGCCTCAGTCACGTCAAGGCAAGATCGAGGCAGGGGAATGTGAACAAGTGCCATTTTATATTAGCTTCTACAGTTCTAGTCTATGGGGCCCGTTCAGTGCTTGTGTTATGCGTGAGGTGTTGAAGCGTAGCCGCCCGGCCCGCATGAAGTGAAACTGATTCAGTGGGGTAAAGTAATGATTGTAGGTTAACTGGCATTCTGCATGCGTTTGGTCGAAACGAACCTTGTAGCTAAAACCAAAACAAAAGGTGTTGAAGCGTATCCGCCTGGCCCGCACGAAGTGTGCCCGCTGATTCAGTGGGGTGAAGTAATGA
>JABMCL010000438.1:1450000-1457500 GCA_018857735.1 Alviniconcha marisindica | reverse complement strand
AAGGAAGGGCCAGAGGTCACAAGGGGTGGTAACTCTCGAGTAGCAAGGTTGAATACGTCAACCTTCCTGTTCCTTTAACCCATTGACTTGTAAGTCTATGCTTTAACCCGTCAGTTTCGGCTGTATCGTGTGGCTGCCAGTACGTTTAACCCTTCCACTGCCATGCTAGCCAACGTGTCACTCGGAAAACGACCAATAAAAGTGCCAAACTTGAAATCATTAGGCTCTCCCCTCCTTCCCCACTTTCGCCTGAGCACGTGAAAGGATTTCTATCAGAATGCATAATATTGAAGGCAGATTTGTTATACGATCGTCAAATATTGCTGTTTTCAGGAGTTAATGCGTGCATTTTTCAGCCTGGAAATTTACAAGCTGGCGCAGTGAAGGGGTTAAGACGGACGGGTCCATCCCTATGAGGTTCGAACCGTCCTCTTCAAACCGTACGGCCGACAAACTGCTGGTGTGTCATAACAGCGCTCTGACGAAGGAAGGAACGAGCTGTTAGCAGCTTGACCACTGCAGCTCACTCCTGGGCAACGTAGGTCCTCTCCACCTGAGAAATCATAACGCGTCCATGTTTAGAACGTGGGGGCCAGTGTTGACCCGAAAAACGTACACAGACGCGGAGAGAGCCAACGAGTATTGTGATAATTTATAAGGTGACCTCGGGTGGTATTCAAATGAAGAGTGCTCGTGACTAGGTTCGGCACTGCCCAAAGTGCGGTTCATTCAGGAAAAGGGCTTAATGAGTTGCCGAGGGTATTGTGTATCGTGTGGTGTTGTGTGTGTGTGTGTGTATGTGTGTGTGCGCGTGTGTGTGTGTTGTGTTGTGTTGTGTTGTGTGTGTGTGTGTGTGTGTGTGTGTGTGTGTGTGTGTGTGTGTGTGTGTGGTGTACGTAGCACTACGTATTCCAAGCTGTGAGGTTTCATTATTCCACTTCACAATTAATGTGCCTCGTTTTCTCAGTGAATGGGGATCACTGAACCATTTGATGTCACGAAATCGGCATTCAGCACTGTCCACAACCTTCACGTATTTTAATAGGGCCAAGGCCAATGATTTCGTTATCAAGACAAGAAAGTGAATTGTTCTCCAAAATAAAAAAGTAGACCATTTGTGAATAGCTTCCCTTTGCTTGCACCCTAGCCTCACCAGTTAAACTGATAACATTATTATAAATTCGACTGTATGAATGCAATGTGCTACATTTATTGCCGCATGCAAAACCACAAAGTATTTGAATAAGCATGCAATTGACCTAATGTGCGTGTTTGAGTCAAACTCCATGGCCATAAAGCCCACAGTAGAAATGGAAACTGACAACACCGAAACATTGAACAACGTCCAATAAAACATAATAATAAAAAAATATATAAAAAAGAAGAAGAAGAAAGCATGCGACACCAACTGGAAGTGCGATTCTAAAACTTTCATAGACTTTTGTGTGTGTGTGTGTGTGGTCGGGGGAGGGGTTGAGGTGTGTGTGTGGGGGGGGGGGGGGGGGGTATGTTGAAGGAGACGATTTCTCTCTACTACTTTTTTTCTTTCTTTCTTCTCTCTATTGACACAACTTCCATAACAGAATTCACCAGACACACAACGGCAAAGAAACTCATCCTTTCTCCAAAACCAACCCCACAAATCGTGTCTAGTCTAGCCGGGTTTTAGCCGACAAAGTCTGCAAAGCTTTGGACGAAGTTATGGATTTTCGGCTCAACAAATACTCGGAGACGATCGAGGATCACAAGAGTGTGCGGTAGCCGGTTCCTGTTCTCCGTGGTCTCCGTGGTGGTGAAAACAGCAGGGGTACTTTGTTCTTCTTGCAGCAGCACCGGGTGCGAACGACGATGATCCAAAAGCTGGGCCAAAAATGGGAAATCCCGCTTGGTGCGTGGAAGTGCGAGACAGGATGTTGCGTAGATGAAGCGGCCCCACTGCATTGCGAGAGTTCAGGAGAAGAACAACAGCTTTCAAGACGTGATGCGGTTGTTGTTGTTTTTTGTTTCTTTTTCAAAGCAGCGAGAAAACATCAACAGTATGACAGTGTTGATTGAGCGAAAACTATGGGAAACATAAATGTTCAACCAAAAACAGTACTCATCAAAAGAAATGATGGCTTTTTTTGTTTTGTTTGTTTGGAGTTTTGTTGTTGTTGTTGTTGTTGTTATTGTTGTTGTTGTTGCTGTTGTTGTTGTTCCCCTCATCACCATCCCCACCTCCTTTACAGTCATACAATGTCCAGTGCGGCTTTCCAAGTAATATGCCCATGTGCGTTGTATCATAATGGTGTAAACAAGTGCTTTAATAAACAAATGTTTGGTGGACCGGACGGTTGGTAGGTTTGTTGCTTGTTTCTATAGTTATGCAGGATACGGTTTGCTTTGGTGAAATCATTGCTGGCACTGAATTTGTCTAATTCTTCTCACGATAAAAACACGTTGTCCTCAAACAGAAGAGTGATCTAATATTCACCTGTTGTTGTTGTTTTGCATTGTGTCTATGCATTTCGTATTTTTTTGCAAGTTTTGTTTTGTTTTATATTACAGTTAGTCATTTTATTAACTAGCATAAACACACACACACACACACACACACACACACACACACACACACACACACACTATGTGTTTCAGCTGAGTTACACACATGTAGATCTGAAGTCCATGAAGGTTTATCGTCCAGAGGTGACCCAGTGCGGTTGCGGGCAGCACATTGGACAAATCCAACTGTACGAATAACTATATAACACTCTGTAGGCCTTAGGCCCATTCGGTTTTCTCTCTGTTTTGTTTTGCACAGCAAACCTTGACATTCACTATCTCCGTATTCACTGACTCCGGTGAACACAAACGTGCTAGGCGACTAACGACTGAGAGAATCCGGGGACCCGGAGATACAGAGGGTGTGGGAGTGGAGGAGGGTCCGGGAGGGGGGAGGGGAAGGGGGCGAGAGGGGAAGGGAGGGAGACTTGCTGTGTAGGAAGGGGCTGTGAAGAAACAAAGCAGCACACAGTGTACGTGACATGTCACCTCGGATCACAGCGCTACCGGCACGTGCAACCCGCTTCTCAATGAACTGACCTCCCTTCTCCGCGGGAGCGGCTTCTCTCGTCGGTGGGTTGAAGTGATTGTGAAGGGGCTTGCGGGGGTTGTTGTTGGTATTTTCCCCGCCTGTGAACCGTGAGCGTGAGTGCAAGTGATTGTGTATGTATGTGAGTGAGTGAGTGAGTGAGTAAGTAAGTCAGCGAGTGAATGAATGGTGTTCTGTCTTGCTTAATCACTGTCAGTCAAGGCTGTTCATCTGTGAACTGCGAGTGTGAGTGCAAGTGATTGTGTATGTGAGTCAGTGAGTGAATAATGTTCTATCTTGATGTACCACCTTCAGTCAAATCTGAAGTGAGAGTCAGTGCAAGTGATTGTGTACGCGAGTCAGTGAGTGAATGATGTTCTGTCTTGGGTCCATCACCTTCAGTCAAATGTGGAGTGTGAGTGCAAGTGATTGTCTATGTGAGTCAGTGAGTAAATGATGTTCTTTATCGATTCATCACTGTCAGTAAGTGCAAGTGATTGTGTATATGTATGTGTAAGTGAGTGAGTGAATGGTGTTCTGTCTTGATTCAGCATAATAAAGGCTGGTTTTCAGCTGTGAACTGCGAGAGTGTTGGTGTGGGTGCCAGTGATTGTGAATGTAAGTCAATGAGAGGATGATGTTGTGTTGGTTCATCACTGTGACTGAATGTCAGTAGATTTGGATTGACATTTCTCTTGAGGTGATATCTCTGTACTAACTTGGAATGACTTTGGCTGCAATAATTCATGCAACCTGTCCAATCAGACAGAATCTTTACAAAAATTAATTTGAAACTGCGCTTCCTTCTTTTTCTTCTAAATAAGCAAGAGAGGAGTCAAAAAGAAAAGAAGTAATAGTCGATTTCACGTTGAGCTTTTGATTTTGGTCTGTATGTTGTTGTTGCTGTTTTTTGTTTTCATCAAGTTTGTCCATGTAGTGTTATAATTATAGTGTGTGTGTGTGTGTGTGTGTGTGTGTGTGTGTGTGTGTGTGTGTGTGTGTGAGTGAGAGAGAGAGAGAGAGAGAGAGAGAGAGAGAGAGAGAGAGAGAGAAGACAGAGAGACAGAGACAGAGACAGAGACAGAGAGACAGAGTGAGTTTGTGGTGGTTTCTCCCATTTTAGGAGAGAGAGAGACAGAGACAGAGACAGAGACAGAGAGACTGAGAAAGACAGAGAGACAGAGACAGAGAGAAACAGCGAGACACACAGAGAGAGAAACACGCCAAACGAGGCCTCACGACACTGAATTTCGTCAAGGGTCTGCCTACAGCGAGACTTCAGGGAGAACCGGGTACTCAATCACGGGCCCCACCCGCCGTCTTGTCAGTCCTAGGGGAGTGGGGCAGCCACCCGTACCTGGAAACGCGGGTATTCTCCTCCACCCGGCTAGCGCTGCCAAATGGCCAGATCTGGGTCGAGTTGACAGTTTAGTATCGAAAGCGTTTGCATGGCCTGTGCTTTTGGACCAAGTTTTACTGCGGCGTTTTGTTGTGTACGAGCAGCGCGGAGGAAGAGAGAGAGAAAATAGGGAGTGGGTGTGGTGGTGGTGGTGGTGGTGGTTGGGGTGGGGCCGGGGTGGGGGGAGGGTGGAAGTGGGGGGGTGGGAGGGGGGGGGGGGTTGAAGGGGGAAGATATGAGCATTTTGTGTGTGAGGTGTGTACAATCGTCTGTGTTGTTGGAGGAAAGGAAACTTGCCGGCTGCTTTCGTGCCACTTCCCGTGGTCTTTGACATTTTGAGTCCTGTTTCTCTTTCTGTTGTTTTTGCTTTGTTTTGGTCTTTTTGTTGTTTTGTTGGTCTCGTTCTTGTTGTTTTGGTGGGTGGCTTTGTTTTTGTTGTTCTATGGTAGGCCTGCGTTAGCAGCGCAAAAGTTGTGATAAAGTCAAATAAATCAAAATACAATAAGACACAAATACAGCTTCTTCGTCTTTCACGCACAAATATTTCAAACCCGTAATGATACTAATAGTTGATGCTGACGTTGATGATGAGTTAATAGTAAGAATTATTATTATTATTATTATTATTATTATTAGTAGTAGTAGTAGTAGTAGTAGTAGTAGTAGTAGTAGTAGTAGTATGGTGATACTTTTAGTTAGAAAAAAATGATGGCCACCATTATTAATATTTAGATCCCTCGCCGTTACTCGAAGTATCTATAGCTGTAAGTAATGGTGGAGTTGATTTGATTTTGCGTATAATGAATATCCCCATTGAGTCCAGTTCCATGTTTGCCCTCTTCAACAGTTATAGTGGTAGGTTAGTCTTTCATGTCTTGTAGTTAACAAAATATTATTCCATCATCATGGTTCTGTGGCTTTTGATCTGAACAATCAGAATAGTAAAACTCATCATCATCATCATCATCATCATGACCATCACAGTCATCAACATCATGACCATCATAGTCATCATCATCATGACCACCATCATCATTGCTGATATATTTTGGATTTTAACTCTGCATCAGCGGCATTGGGTCACCTCAAGATTATTAATATTGATGATATTCATCATCATGACCATCATGATCATGATCATCATCATCATGACCATTATCATCAGTGCTGATAGATTTTGGATTTTTTAACTTTGTGCCAACAGCATTGGGTCACCTCAAGAGTATTAATATTGATGATATTCATCATCATGACCATCATCCATCATTCATCATTGACCATCATCATCAGTGCTGATAGATTTTTGATTTTTTAACTTTGTGCCAACAGCATTGGGTCACCTTAACATTAGTGCTGATAACCATCATGACCATCATCATCATCATCATCATCATTATTATTATCATCATGACCATTATCATCAGTGCTGATAATCCTTGGATTCTAACGTCCCGTCAGCATCATCGTGCCACCTCAGGATTAATCGTTATAATGATAACCTGTGCTGATGACAATAATAATAATAATGATAATGATAAAAATCCACGATGAACTCTAAACGCGGAACAATAGCAAAATGTACTTTGTGCATGAGTACGTATTTGTTCATGCTAAGTAAGTAACTTGACGTTTTACGCCTAGTCGACGAGTACGGTTGTATCAGGGCGATCTTTATGTTAAGGAGTCATTAATTATCAGTCAAAGTGATATCTGCATAATCCGCTTAACATCAAGATCGTTCCTTATGAGCGGTTTTCTACAGGGATACACATAGCAGTCTATCTTTCGCTTCATATTTGTCAAATCTACCGATGTTGTGTAAACAGTTTCAGAAATAATTTTCGCTTCTCTGTTTGCTTAGCCTGTTTGCAGAGGTTTGTAAACGTATTATCTGGATGTGTCGCGGCGAAAAGACGCTGCTGACACTTTATGCAAGACGGCAGTTTATGACCCAGATAGAAAGGCTTTTCACAGGTCACCGTGCCTGCCAATACATTTCTCCTCTATTGTCAGAGATCCGAGTGGCGCGATAGGATATTTTTTCTTTGGCTGCAGTTGTTTAATACTTTCTGGGCGTCGGAAATGGAGGAGTGTGTGTGTGTGTGTGTGTGTGTGTGTGTGTGTGTGTGTGTGTGTGTGATTACAAATTCAAGCGAAATTCAAGCATCCTCTAACAGAATGAAAGCAGTCAGTTAGAGCATACACAAATCATAATATACATAAGGAATAGAAAAAGTTCAACGTGGTACATACAAACAAAAAACCGCAAACCTGGGGATGTAGATAAAAAGAGAAAAAAGAGGGAAAATTAATGCAAAATCAATCATATTTCAGTCTTTTTTGTTTATTTTATTTTTCTGTTTGTTGCTTTTGCTTCAAAAACAGACCTTTGGTTTGTTCTGTTGGTAGAGGTTAAAAAAAGGAACAAAACTCTCTGAGACAATAAAGAAATGCATGAACTACGTACAAGAGATATACAAATACAGACCACGAACAGGAATGTCATTTGCAAACTGACGGACAAAATGTGATGATAACGACTGACGAATGTGATATGGACAATTGACACAAAAAATGTGATATTGACATAATCTTTAGTTTGTGCAAACAGAACTGGACACAATTATCAAGCGAATGAAGGAAAATATGTACAGCATAACGAACGTACCAAAAAACAAATAAAAAAACTAAAACAAAAACAAACAAAAAACAACTAAAATTCTCAATGAGATAATCTCTGTAAGGTCTTAGTCACTGAGCAGTTTTGAAGTGAACTCGGAGGAAAAGAAAAGATGAACTATGAACTTAAATATAATCAGACTAATAACACAAACAGTTTAACACAAGACGCATTTAGTGTACGTTTGATAAAATCCGCTGTCAAAAAATCAATTAAAAAAAAATTGAATGTCATAGATAGAATATGTTAATTGTTGTAGTTGTTTTACAATACGTTACATCTTATAACTGTGATTTTGAGTGGATTCATTATTATGATTGTCTCTGCATCTTTATTTACATTCCATGCGCC
>JABMCL010000438.1:1440000-1445000 GCA_018857735.1 Alviniconcha marisindica | reverse complement strand
TGCGTGTAGGAGCGGCGGTACGTCTTGTCGTGGCGCACGCGGTTCATGGACATCACGTCCATCTGGGAGCGGCTGATGCCGTTCATGCCGGCCGCCGCCGCCATGCTGCCCATGCCGCCCATGCCGGCCATGCCGTTCATGGAGCCCATGGAGTTAATGGAGGCCGAGCCCATCCCGCCCATGCCGCCGGCGATGCCCATGCCGCTCATGCCCCCCATGCCCATCCCGCCCACGCCCACGCCCATGCCCGGAGGCGTCATGGAACCGTGCATGGGCATGCCGGCCATGGACATCCCCTGGGTGCCGTAGCTCATCGAGGACATGGACCCGATGCCCCCGTGGCCCATGGAGCCCGGAACTGACGTCATGGACCCCATCGACGTCATCGGGTAGGACGACATGGCCTGCGGGTCGTAGTGACTCTTGGCCGCCAGCATGGCCGCGTCGGAGGACGGGGGCGGCGTGGCCAAGTGGTAGAGGTTGTGCCCCGTGGAGGAGACGCGGTGCGGGTGCGAGGCGTCCAGGTTGGCAGCGTTCCGTTCCCCGTTCAGGAACTCCAGCTGGTCTGCACACATACGACGACAGTGAGAAGGTGCAACGAAGGGCAGCAAGATTGGTATTGAAAAGGTGCAGCGAAGTGTAGTAGTAAGATTGGTATTGAAAAGGTACAGCAAAGTGCAGTAAGATTGGTATTGAAAAGGTACAGTGAAGTGTAGCAAGATTGGTATTGAAAAGGTACAGCGAAGTGTAGTGGTAAGATTGGTATTGAAAAGGTACAGCGAAGTGCAGCAAGACTGGTATTGAAAAGGTACAGCGGAGAGCGGTAAGATTCGTACTGAAAAGGTACAACGAAGAACAGCAAGATTCGCATTGAGAAGGAACAACGAAGAACAGCAAGATTCGTATTGGAAAGGTACAACGTAAAGCAGCAAGAGTCACATTCAAAAAGGTACGGCAAAGAGCAGCAAGATTCGCATTGAGAAGGTACAACGAAGAACAGCAAGATTCACATTGGAAAGGTACAACGTAAAGCAGCAAGAGTCACATTCAAGACGTATTGAAAAGGTACAACGAAGGGCAGCAAGGTTCGCTCTAAACCGACACAATAAAATATCCAGTGTCACTGAAAGAGATGGTTGAGCTCAGTTAAATGGCCCGCCCTGCAAGACCGGAGGAAAGCAGCCAGAATCGACATGGTACAGAAGATCACCGCTGGAAGTAGCATGTGGTGATCTGCAGCAACTACCAGCCAGAGCCCGAAGAGGACAGAAGAAGATTTACTTCAAACGAATCACATGTAGAACAGACTACGGAAAGTACAGTTTATTACTCAGGACCATCAGCGACTGGAACAACTCGTCACTGCCCCCTGACTAGGATCCCCCCCACCCACCCACCCCCACACACACCCCCGACAGCTCAAGACCTGCTTTGGGTGTCAGGCTCTTCCAATCTGCCCCCGACAAATAGACCAATAGCTCACGTTTCCCCCGCAACCCTCCGAACTGTCATTACACTTACAGAAAGAAAGAAAAAGATACACAGTTCACTACGGGTCAGCGGATTACACCGGAAAACTCGCTGGTTACCTGCGGACAAACCCTTTGGTTTCAAACACAAGTTCGTTAAACATAGCCTGCATGAAAGACCGAAAACATGAAAACATGAAAACGTCGCAGAAGAAATAGGGATTACAGAACGTCCCCAGAAAGTTAAAATATTTTTCACCCTTTCGATGTCAGGACGGAGTAAACCTGCGCATACCAGTGCAAAGAAATATCGAGGTTATGAGTCGAAAATAGCAAAAACATTATTTTGAAAAATCTAGCTCTTCTCACACATAAGAAGAGTAAATTTTGTTGTTGTTATTGTTGCTGACTTTTTGCAATAGTTTATTCAATTACTCACAATCGGCAGGAAAATTTGAAGTGCACGCATTGTGTCCAACTGAATATTCTGTTAGTGGTCATAGAAATGGTTAACTCATTAACCCTTCAAGGTTTGGAATTCTGCCAAAAGCAGAGTGATTCAAACAGAAACAAATTTCAAAACGGATTTATTCTGACGACAAGTGGGACAAGATGTTTCAGATAAAATTCTGCTTCAAGCAAAGTGATTCCAAAAGTTTCAGATAAAACTTCGCCTGTGTAGCAATAGTTAACACAATTTTAGATCGAATATTACTCATGACAAGGTAGTATAAAATGTTTCGGATGGATTATTCTGCTTAAGATAGAAATTCAAAAGAATTACGCTTGAAACAATAATATTTTTACGGTTCGAATCGAACATTTCGGATGGAATACTTCTTAAGAAAGACAAAATGATCTAAAGAAACAAACAAACAAAAACAAAAATGCTCCTCAATGGCTCAAACATATTTCCCTTTACAATTTTCTAGTCCTGTACGCTTTCTTTGAGAGAAAAAAGAAAAGAAAAAAAAACTGACGAGTGTGAGGAAGTGGAGGAAGGGTCTGAAGTTTGAAGTTGCTTGTTCGTCTGCAGTTTTCTTTGCTAACTCTAATCGTTCTTCACAAACACCTCCCTTGCACCTCACATGCCCATAACATTCCGCCACTGACTAGGATTTAAGGGCTTTCAATGTAGTTTCACGTCATCATCATCAATCAGCACAAGATCGCGCAACACATCGTAGTGACCGAAGCGGGGAACAAAAGTTACTTAAAGTTGGGATTAGTGAGAGAGAAGAGACAGACAGAAACAGACAGAGAAGGAAGGAAGCGAGATGGTTTTTAACGCCCATTATATCAGGGCGTGACTGAGAGATAGAGGGAGAGACAGACAGACAGCCAGACAGGCAGAGACAGAGATAGAAGGTAACGGCGACTTAGTGAAAGAGAGAAAGAAGAAAAGAGCAACGAAAAAGATTACTGATGCATTATATGTAGGTAAGGAAGCCCTTAAAACAAATTAAGATCAGACAGTAATAATAAAATAATTAGATATTAACACACACACACACAACACACACACACACACACACACACACACACACACACACACACACACACAAAGCTTCTTCGTTCCTACAGAACTAGTTTGGTGAATTAGTCCCGCCTAGAGCCGAATGACAGGTTTTGCTCCACCGAATCCGAAAAGGAATATGTATCTATCTACACACACACACACACACACACACACACACACACACACACACACACACACACACACACACAGTATAAAAGTTAACAAAAAGAAAAGAATTAAGGCAACAAGATGGGACAGAGAGAGAGTTCTTTGAGGGCTTGTGTAGGCTACTTGTATGAGTACATAAATATGCTGCTACACGGTGTTGCTACATATCACACCGAAGCGGGCATTATAACTTCCGTGATGGTGGTGATGTTGGAATGGAGGGATGGGATGGGATGGGATGTCAATAGTAAAACAGTAGCTCTATAGTCAGACTCAAAGCACGCGCTTCTATCCCTATACGCCATCTACCACAGTGAAGTCCTACAGTGTGGATTTGTAATAAATTATTGTTGTTGTTGAAATTATAAAAAGAGAAATGAACAAATGAAAATATACAAATAACCGACTGAGCGTACAGAACTCGCCATTCTAAAAAATAAAAATATATATATATATAAAGCCATATATCTACGTTAAACTCTCCGGCCCTTGCAAAAACTGACAAACAAACAAACAAAACAAAACAAACACACACACACACACACACACACACACACACACACACACACACACACACACACACACACAAACACAACACACCCACACACACAACTTAACCAAATAAAGAAATAAAAGCTAAAAAGGAGTTTTTAATGCAGTACGGGGCATAAATTAAATAAGAGAGTAAACAGGGAGGACAGGAGGAAGGAAAGTAAAGCAATGAAATAAAATACGACGCGCTAGCGATAAAACGATGACACAAATCAACGGATGTGTTGAAAGACGCATACGAACGCGTGGATAAATTTAAAGGGTAAAGATTTCAGGGTAAAGTTTTCAATGAGAACACAATCACAATCACCTCTACGTGATCATGTGGGGCTGAATCTCCTCGGATGTCGGGATGACGTATTAGGGACAAACTTTAACACACCTCTACATAAGAAGCTGCACATTTAAACCAAAAATGCTTTGTTCATGTACATTTCGGTACTTTTAATCCATATACCCTCCCCCTCCCCCTTCCACCTTTTCAGCAACAGAATTTCTCAAATATTGACATCTTTTAATCTTTTGTTGGTTTTATTATTTGTCAAAGACAGAAAAACAAAAGAACTTCCTTTTGAAGGATTGAAGAAGTATTGTTGTATTGTGTTGTATTCTCGTCGTCGAAAAACTTTATTGTGACGTCTTCAAAGAACTATAACAGTGAACGAAATGAAAAACAAGTGAGGGAAGCAGTCCCCAGACACCAAGATAGCAGAGTCGAGGACGAACGCAATATTGGAGCTATTATCTCTTCTCGATTTTTGCTTGTAGAGCGGATTCATGCACTTTCAACGATGATTCTGGAACTGGGCACAGAACAAAGCCAGAGCGGCCTACCATTTTAAACAACCAATTATCTCTAGTTTGATGTAGCTTTAATTTAAAAAATATAATAAAAACAAATTACAAGGAAGGCATGGGAGTGAAAAGCATAGAGATCAAAATGAAAAGTATGACCCATTCTATCCTCATCCCCACCCATCTCCCAAAAATAGAAAAGAAACAGAAAGAAAGAAAGAAGGAAACAAAGAAACAAAGAAAGAACAACCTCAAACGAAGAAACAAATCAATAAATAATTAAAAATATTTTTTAATAAATTAGAATAATAAATGCAAGCTATACTAACTGCATATTATTGCAGTCTTCAAATATATCTAAAAATATAATTAATATTATATATATATAAAAATAAAAATAAATTTTTAATTTTTTACCCACTACAGCTACCATATGAGGATACATGGCATCACTGCTGATGCTGAGCAATGCACCATTATATAATATAAAGTACGGA